>JAOTQE010122525.1:0-12546 GCA_025631205.1 Nesometra sesokonis
CCTCATTCTATTAATTATACAGATGAAATCTGCTCATGTAAAAAGATTTGATAATAATAATATCCATCATCACCCCCACCCTCTCACTCTAACACAAAATCTACACATACACAGATATCCCCTTATCCAGCTAGCAAGGAACTATGTGGTCTCAGTTTGTCTCTTATTCCGAAAACCACTGGATTTGGATTATTCCTGCCATATTAGTACATTGGTCTGTTTTTTTAATGTTGTTGCGGAAGTAAAAGTTATTAAAGATATACTAGTACTGTATATAAATTTTTAAACAATTTTGTTTGACATAACTCTAATGCATCAGTCAGAATGAGAACTAGGACTATTACTCGAAGGCGCGTTTAGGATTTTAAATATTAAGCGTAAAATACATTTTTAGGAAGTAACTTCAAAATTATTATTAAGTAATGAACATTTTACATATTTGGCTTGTTTAAAGAAACCTATTTGGTTAATAATAGAAACCACGCACCTATCATGGCCAGGGCCGTAGCCAGAGTTCAAAAGCAGACGAGGCGATGTTGGTGCTTGGGGTGTGCGCAGTCCCCGATGAAAGAAGTGGTTGTGAGGGGCGGGTGTTGGATTGAACATGCTGGCACTAATGACGCAATTCACTGTATCTCCTGATTCTTTTTTAGTTATGTACGCGAGGACGTTAACAGCGTGTCCTCTATTCAGGGGTAATTCCACGCTTTATTACGCTATATGCCGAGAGTAGGTATAGTAGACAAAGTTTCAGTGTTGTATTTCTGAGATTATTAATTTTGTATGTCGGTCAGTTCTTGTAAACTCGATAGCCCAAATAATATGCTTGTTTTACTTTCAGGGAACAACGATAGTACAGTATTGAATTATATAACGTTTACATGAAAACAAAGGTCATAAGCAGAAGTTTAAATAGGCCTATTATTGTTATTCAAGTATTCTGTTTTAAGCGGTTCAATAATTGTGTAGTATTGAACAGCACGCGAGTAATACCGAACACCCCACCACGGTCATATGAATTTACAACGGTTGGAGAAACCGGATATATATACACATACGCGGTGGATTGTGGAATAACAAGTGGAATTACATCTAAACTTCAGAGGACGGGGCACCTATTGTCGAATATTGTCAGGGACCACCACGAAGAGGGATAAACTTTGATAATGAAACCTCCCATTGTCAATCACTGCACGAGCGATTTGTGTTTCTTCACATGCCGTTCTTTACGTGTACGGAGCAATTTGTGTCTTTTTCTGGTGTCATAAATGATTACTGCAAAGTGTATTTTTTATCAGTGACCTAAATAATAATCTTAGTTTAATCTTAATTTTGGATTAAACTTCATTATCCGCTAGTGGCGCACTTCATTAAACACTTATACAATAGGCAAGTCTATAACAATCTGGTCTAATTGTACTATCGCAGATGTAAAAATCAACAATTCTAGTTATGCAGATGATATGGTGATATTGGCACCATCCCTATATGGGTTTCAGGGGCTTGTCGATTTGTGAGAAATAAGGTATGCATCTATGATATCATAGATAACGATAACAAATCTGTCTGCACGCTACTTTGTCCAGCGCAGGATAAGCTTACTGCATACCTGCCATTTCTACAGATTTAGGCGGTAGACTACCGCTTTTTCCTACCGCCTACTTCACAGGGGCGCAGCCAGGATGGAATGAAAAGGGGGGGGGTCAGCAGTGGTGGCGCCAGGATTTGCCCGACGGGGCAGGGTCCCAACCCGGCAGGTCCGGGTGGGCGTGGTTGCCGGTTTGGTTTTGATGAGCAAAAAAAGAAAGAAAATAAACACCATTTCCTCGTTTTTTTTATTGAAATAGATTACGCGGATCCTGACCCCCGCCCCCCCCCCCCCCCTGGCTGTGCCCCTGCTTCCTACCGCCAACTGCTTTTGAATGCAAATCCTACCGCTTTTTGAAAAGTAATAACGAGAATACAAATGTACCAGGTAAACTCTAAAATGAAAAAAATCCCATCCAAATATGTACCGAATTGGCACTAAAGGTAGCAAATTTAAGTCTTCCTCCCAATAACGGCAATCGGGGTGAAATTCCCTTCGGTAAGGTGGGGGCGCTGGTGCATTGATGTTAAACAAGCATCGGCGAGACGGTCCACCGCTTTCGGGAGTGTTGGCATATACGTTACTGGTAAATCTCAAATATTTCTATGCAATAAAGAACTAGAATTTCATGATGAAGTGAAATATCTCGTGAATGATAATACCAATATTATGTGACAACAGTTCTATGAGTATATGAGCAAACCTTTTGCAGAACAAAAGTTGCAGAACGTTTAGCATGCACGGATTTATATTTTGAAGTGTATGTTGGTTAGATCGTATTATATTAGATTGTATTGTGAACCGTTATTGCATAATAATAGTAAAGGTACTTTTAAGAAGCTACAAGTTTGTTAAAACAATGCATTACCTATAATAGTGTGTCCACTATTTTTTAATGGCGTATTATCCTTTATGGGGAATATCAGAAAATCTATTTATATTTTTTCCAAAGAATTAGTAGATAATAGCAAACATTTACAAATACACAGTGAAAAACCGAAATAATTGTCTGATACATTTATTTACATATATTAGAATCCATTAAAAATATACCTATTAAAAAAAGTTAATTGCATAAGAACTGTTATGAAAACACATTATTTTCGAATAAAATATATCCTACACAAAAACAGTAAAAACACACACAATTATTTGAAGTTTCGTTTGTGAAATACTCAATCAAAAATAATTAAGAAAAAACAGAATAAAAATAAGAAAGGGGACAATCAAAAATTACATACGCACAGAAGGGTGGAATGGTGTGTTAAATGTGTACATGGGATGGGGTTTGTATGCATATTGTACGCAGTTAACTAATTAATGTCTTACTTATTGTGAAAAACAAGTAAAATTGAGTATGTACATTGGTATAGGGATGGTCAAGCTAAAAATGCAATTAGCATCTAGGGAGAGTGACTGGTCAATTTTGGCTAAAATACGTATGCAGTTGTTGAATGGCCACAAAGTAATACATCAAAAACACCTTGCAAAAGATAACACCATCAACAAGGGTAAGTAGCTACAACAAGTCCAAACAATTATTCCTCTTGCCTTAAGCTCAGTCTTGACTATCAAATTTATTTGACAAAAAACTTTGATTACACCCATATATGGTAACGATATTTCTATATATGGTCATGGTGTGACATTATTATAGGCATGTCAAAGTTTTTTGTCAAAGAAAGTTTGATAGTCTGGACTGAGCTTCAAACAAAACATTTTTTTTAAGTGGATCGGTCGATCAGAATTGTTTACATACTTAATTTTGTTTCAATTAATAGGATTTGCTTTTATCAATATAAGCTAATTTTTAGATAAATTTAGGCCTATCCATTTCTTACAATTTTCGGAATGTATTTCGTACAATTTTTGGTATTTTTAGACTAGACAAAAAGCGGTAAATATCAAACTATAAATTCATGTATTTCGTATAATTTTTTGGTATTTTTAGGCAAGAAACATGGTAAATATTAAACTAAAAACACAACCGATATTTGATTTTCGAGATTTTGTTTTTGTCGAAGTTGTGAAACACAGTGGTTTTTATATCTAACGGTACGGTAGCTAACCGAACTATAAAAACAAAACTAAGTATAATACTGAGCTTGGAACTAGAGGAAGAAAGAGAGAGAATGAAACAGCAACCCAGAATACACAATAATATAAAATAACTTTAAATATATATAAATGTTATTTGTGGCGATCATTCCAAAAGGCTAGCTTTCAAAATGCACCAATTTCAATAACTTTTTACGTCATTTTTTTTCTTTTGCTTTTGCTTTAAATCACTGTGGTTGCATTGTATCCGCTTCTATAGCCCTAGATGTTAATTCTATGACAGCGTTCTAGGCTTTACATTTAACTCTACTGACACTCTCTAGTCCTCTTTTAAATATGTTTACTGGTCATTTAGCACACATGTACTTTAAATACTGGCAAACTTGTGTAAGCTTATTAAATATCGAGGTAGTTGAATTTAATTTACGAACTTTCAGTATATAACTTGAGGCCTACATGACGTGGTACCGTGGGTTTTGAATATCAATGTTGACAAAATATCGTTTTGTCTCGTTTTGACCACTATTTTGTAAACAATGATAGGCCTATCTTATTTAAATATTTTTCTCAGAAAAAGCTATTTATTCAACAAGCTGTTCTGCCTGAGCTTCCCATTCGTACATACTGGGGTTTTCAAAGTTATCAACTCAAACAAACGTATGCTAAAATCCCTTTGAAAATAATAACACTCTCCAACTAGGTGGGTCTACCATGTTATATTATCAGGAAGATCTACCTAGTAGCACAGTAGTGTTATTGGTACCTTAAGGTCATTAAGTGATTGTTGTGATGTCAGTTTTAGTCTGAAGGTCTATTAATGACTGTATTTTCCTATGTACTTTTAGGGCATTGCTGACAGCATTGGTAGTCTCCCTTGAGAGGGGAGCTGACCATGTGTTAATTGAGACATTTATGAGTTTTGGTCAATATTATTAATGCTATGTGTGATTGGTAATTTTATAGGGTTAACCCTGTTAACTACCTAGATCTACCTTTTCACTACCGTTATCTACTATGTTAACCCTAGTTGAAGGGTGTTATTTTTTCAAAGGGATAGAAGAGGTGGAGTGATTTGCATTGTTTTATAGTGGAATCAGATGTCCCTGAGTATCTGCGAGTATGGAGGCAGTAAACTCGCATATCTTAAAGATATATTACACATGCTAGAGCCATCAATAATGCAGATAAACTATATACGTGCATGTGCGCTGAACTTGGGTTGTACTCGTAGGAACCGCGTAGACAGCTTAGCCAATCTTCACCAAACGATCTTGGAAACACATTTGGATCAACGCCGTAAATTCTTGTATCGTAGAAATAGTACTCACCGTCTTTAATAAAGTATAGCTCACCTGCAGGAAGAAAAATTTATAATTATTATAAAATAAACATTTATTGATTGATAGTAATTCGGGACCACGGATGAACGATCGGGCCCATGGATGGACGGTTGGGCCCATGGATGAATGATCGGGCCCAGACAGATCGTGTGAACGATAGGACTCAATTCAACGGTTATTAAAACAATGATTGAAAATACTGTCCTCTGCGATACTGAAGCTAAGGTATTTTATGCATTTTTATTTGTTCATTATTAAAAGAATATGGTATTAGGCCTATTATGCTATAAATAGCAAATTTTACAATACCCAGGCATCACTTAAAATAAAGAACATCGGATGGACGATCGTGTCTAAAATATTTATGGACCCGATCGTCCAATGAATAGGCCCGATCAGCCATAAGTCAGTGTTTCTTGGTGGTCTGAGGTCCTCCCCAGATTTTTTTTTCAAACTAGATGCGTTTCGTAAGTTTCTGAGAGGTCATCTTCATAATTCATTGCAACAATGAGTAGGTTGAAATAATATTATCCCAAGTAAAAATGTGGGGTGGGGGCTGGTCGGTTAGGCTCAACTTGGATCCTCGCCTGGCAAAGATATATAGAACAATGTGATGTGGATAAGATAATATAAGATGATAGAAGATAGATGAAATAATGTAAGGTGAAAAAAAATGATGTAGGCCTAAGGTGGCCTGAGTGTAAGCTGGATAAAGTAATGAGCAGATGTACTAATGTAAGATAAATGTGATGAAGTAAGGTACCGTAATGCATAAAGCTAAATATAAAAACATAATAATTGTTTAAAATGTTCATACCATCAAGCCACCTGAATCCAGCGTCTGGGTTACTTGGAACTCCTCTCCATTGAGTGATGCTTCGTGGATATCTTGAATCCATCCTGCCATACCTTTCATTATAACGCCAATACTCACTTCCCTTAAAGATAAATGTGTATCGGCTTCCCCATGTCACAACCGCATCAAGGTCATTCGGCAGTTCTCTGGAAAATTCACTGATTGCTTTTGGAAATCCAGATCTTAGGTTTCTAAATCTGTCAAACTCCCAGTATTGGTCCTCTGAAACATTAAAAGGAGTTTTTCTCGTACAAAACCAGAAACACTGCCATTCTGACTTTGGAAATTGCTAATTATCGGGAAATTTATCTACTACCAAGTAAGAAACCTGTTTTAATGTAAATAAATATTTTACATCTGTTAAGTTATGCATTAATTAAATGAAATTAAAAACGATATACAATATATAATTTACAACCTACAACCTCAAAAAAAAGCCAATAAGGCTTAATATAAAATAAAGCTCATCTAAAACTTAATTTATTTTTATAAGGTTGCAAATGCCTACCAGGAAAAGAAGCTTGGGTTTCTTTTGAGATGAACTAAAGTATATTCGAGATTCAAGAAATTATGTCAAAATGGCAAACACTTTTCTTAACATTATATTACACGAAGAATCAATATCACTGTACATTATGATGAAATGATGGTATAATGACGATGATGACAAAATGTTATCGTTAAAAATATATCTCCAGCTCTCCTTATCATTTTGAAAAGTTGGTATAGCGATATGGACAAAAGATCTGTTATCCATTGAAGCGTTATATGACCCGACCAGCCTAGCGTGACTGCTGATAGCCAATCGTGAGCAGAATGATTGCATGACGTCATTTGACCTGGACTTCTTGTAGGGTGATTTTTTGAAATTGATGCTGATTTGCTATTAAAAAGTGCACAAAGACTACTTGGCCAATAGCAATGGATCTTATATTCATCTACAAGAATCTGTTTACCCTTTGTTTGTAGGGTCAATAGTTTTGACGATAGAAGGGAAATAGTGGTAGACTTCGGTGAAAATGTGGTCATTTTAGTAACTTTTCCTATTTAAAATGACCGAAATGTATGTATGTATGAATCTCACTCTAGAGTTTCCAAACCTAATCTCCAATAGGAACCCACTCGTGAGCTTATTTTCGGGGCTTTTGCATTAAGCTCATTCTAGATTAGGCCTATCACATTCACTTTGACAAGCTTTGACAAAGAACTTCTGTAGGCCACGTCTATAAACGGTCATGATGATATCGCATCATGACCATACATGGACATATCATCACCATAATTATATATGTATATCGAAGTTTTATTCTCCAAATAGAATTTCATAGTTTAAACTGATCTTAAAGCTCGGTACGGTACAGACTATCAATTTTTTTTTTGCAAAGCTATGGCTATATGTGGTCATGATGACATCACAGCATGGCCATACAAGGACATGTAATTACCATGTATGAGTGTATCAAAGTGTTTTGTACAATACAATTTTATAGTCTGAACGGATGTTTATTGTAAACTGAAACACAAATTCAGGTAATACGTTTAAGTATGTTACGAGACCATTGATTTTGTGGAGTATCATACTAGAAATATAGTTCTTTAACATAACGGCTTATTTGATGACGTAACTTCATGTTATTGTATGTGTAATGGTTATTCATGGACACAGAACACATGAACACATGAACACATGGGTAATAATAAAGTCACAAATAGTTGTCTGTGTTCATGAATAACCATTACCCATACAATAACATGACGTTACGTCATCAAATAAACCGAATACCGAGGAAAATACAACAATAACAGCAGCATCGACCAAACGTGCCTGACGAGGGTCCAGTTGGGACCGAAAATTTGCAATTTAAATGTAAGTTAATTCGTTACTATACATATACAATTAGTGTCGAAATGACTCCAAATATGTTAAAGAAACACAAATTGCTTACTTTTAAAAAATATATACGATCGGGTTCTGAATCTGTAGTAAGCTGCGTCGATATTGTTCTCCAATCCGTTGAAAACATTTGAGATTCGCTGTGGGTAGCCTGGCATCGGGGTTCCACGCATCTCAAGACGGGTGATTTCTTTTCCCTGTTAAAAAATAAAAAACATTTATTAGCGTTGTTAGATTTTAGTTTTGAAAAGTCCGGAGAGCAGAGATGAAATCCAAAATCGCCATATGCCCAAAAGACACATGGTTAGATTTCAACAAAAACAATTGAGGAAATAATATCTCTGTGGCTAGATATGACAATGTTCTACGTAAAATCCTGTCTATAATGTGGAGATTTTCCTTTACAACATAAAAGAGTCTGGGGTCGAATCACCTGTTTCCGGGATATGCGCCCATGGTGTAACCGCTACAACGCCTGCTGGAAATCAAGTTTTAATGGAAATGATCAGACATTGATATAATGTGCCATTTCAAAATATATCTAAGGCGGAGAGTGGACTAGATGTTGTTCATTCATTAACTTGCTTCTCCCTAAGGGTTACGTCATATCTTTTGCAGCTACTCCATTAGTGCACATCCTCCACGGCCGGGCCATGTATGGACCAGTACACGGGATCGCCTGCTCCTCGTCTTTTTTCGTTATAGTGCACATGAGCCGTCTGTTTACATTGGCCTACGGTTTATTGTCCTTATCGGAGATGACTTGCCAAACCACCAGAGAACTATCAATGGTGCGAGCGGGTCTCGAACCCGTGCTGGTGTTTTTTTATGGTTCAAGGTTCCCCTGCTTTAACCGCTTGGTCCTACGACTCCCACTGAAGTGGCTAATTTACCTTTTAAATCACAAAAAAACGTCGGCCGATGAATAGAAAACTGTCTGGCAACGACACATACGGGGAACGACGGCTCAGCCCACCATTATTCGGCGGGCTGAATTCGACAACTCACCTGAAGCATATTCTAACCAAATTAGCATGTAGAAAAAAGGAAGCCCTTTTCCCTTTATTTACACCTTTTTTGTAAACTTCAAACCTTTTGATAAATATATGTATCTTAATGTCCCTGTTAGAAACGGTGACTTTTGGAAGCCGTTGTTTTATTGTGGAGGGTGTTCTAAGGCATCCAATTAAACCCCTAGAACCGCCACTAAGGTATAAAACAGCACAAAAACTTACCTGAAAAATATATATACCTGTCTGATCATACACAACTGCATCAATGTTAGTTTTACAGACATCTGGTACTACTGGTGGGTTCGTTGGTGCCTGTGTTACCACTCCCGTATCGGGATCTTGGGGGTCTGTGGGGGTTTCCACTGGTCGACCTTGTTGTAGATAAAAGTGATAAATAATCATAAGTAACGTCAAACTTTTCTAGTTTTTGGAAAACAAGAAATTGTTAACTTAAATTTCTTTTATTTTGTAATGTTGAATTTAGGAAATACTCCAGGTAGGCCTAACTTGGAAAAGAAACATAGCGTTTTAATCTTCATATTGTAGCAAACACACCATCATTTATTTACAAAAGGTGGCCTTACGGCTCATACTAACAGGCATGTTTCGGTGGACCAACCATCATCATCAGTGAACACATTTTTGATAGCGAGCATTCTATTTATACCAGTGGCTAAAAACTATGCATTGCCTACTGGTCCATAACTCAGTAGTAACTTAGAATTATGTAAAAAATTAAATCCAAAACAGCTTGTAATAAACGTAAGGAATTCTTCTACATCGTTAAGGACTTGAGTGACTTACCCGTATATATTTTCTAAGAAAGTTCGAGATGAATTCCTTTCGTTTATTAAAAGCTGTGTTATATTTTCATTTTTTACTTGATGAGTTATAATACTGTGAGGATTTGTGTCTGATTTGGTTACAATGTTTAATTTACCATTAATTATAAATTTATTTATAATTAGAAATTTTAAATAATCATGCATTAACTCGATATTAACATTTTAAATCAATTTCGGGATTTAACTAGTAGTAGCCAAAACTTAAAGTTTATCTCCTGGATTAATTTTTTTATGGATAAACTTAAAGGAAAATTAGTTGTGACTTAACTGACAAAATTTCACAACATTTGGACAATGAAGTAATGAAAGAAATTACCTTCCAATGTAGGCATAAAATGAGTAAGTTGGTTTACTACTCATATAAATACTAAAAAATAGAAAAATTACGGATATTGAAAGGATTGTGTTTAAATACCGTATCAAAAGTCACATTAAAAATTACCTGTTCTAATGCGAATTTGACTGATTTTTTAATTTATTTGAGTTGTGTTTGCAATGTGAGCTTTGTTTTCAAACACAACCCTTTCAAAATCTCTAATATTCCTAATCTTTAACACTTTAATTTTTAGCAGAGACCCAATTCTGATTTGGGGCTTATTTTGCAACATTTTTTCCGGCATTGTCCCATTTTCCAAATTATCTGTTACGTCACAAAAATAACTGTTAGATTTATATCCCGGAGTTCCCCGTTAAAATTTGAATTCAAACTTGGCTTCCATGATGATCCTTGCATTTTGTAATCATTTTTTTCTGTGTGTGTTATGTTCTTGTTCTCATCGATACCATGATTTTAACAACTATGTGATGTTTTCATAATATTTAATACAATGATAAATACACGTATACATATTATGTTATTTATTATTTGTGACAGAGCCAAACCATATGAGGCATAGGCCTAAGTCGGGAATGCTAGTTTTCACAATCGGCAAAAATTAAAAAATAGTCATTTTTTTATTTTACTTTATTTAAAAAATATACATCTCATACCGTCATTCAACTTTCATACTACCTTAACAATTTCCAGATATATAATCAAAAAAATATGTTAAAAAATGCAATGTAAAACCAGGGAGGTATAATATACCTCCCTGGTAAAACGACCCATGCTTAGTCAATGTATAGGCCTATTGATAAACAATTTTCAAATACAGTTTTTTCAAAACTTACATTTTAAATGTTGAAATTTCGATTGTTCATAACTTCGCAAGGAAACATCGTATGAAACTGATTTTTTTTACATGTTAAAGGTAATAATGTGTTTTATAATCTATAAAAAAAACTTTTCAATTTTCCGACTTATGCCTGTTTGAGTAGGCATTGACTCTATGTAGAAGTGGAAAGGTTATCCGTATAAGGTAGAACCAAACAACATCGTACAAATACTATGAAGGCAATCGGGGACAAAATACAATTGTAAATCTTACCATATAAATACTGTATTCCATTGATGTCGTCTTGAGGTAGCTTAAAGTTGGGAATATAACCAGCGTAGTATGGCGCCATCAACGCTCCAGGAACGTCGGAATGTCCAAGACCCATACTATGACCAAACTCGTGCGCCCCGACTTGAAACAGATCAATTCGGTCTATATGGAACAAGAAAAGCGAACATCATAATAAATATTTTATATAGGCTAGGTATTGTTTAAACAGTTATCATTTTTGGATTATTGGCCTATATTAGTGAGGTTTCGCAAACTTACGAAATACGAAAACGAAAACGGACACGTCACACTCCAATTTTTGAAAATTCTTAAATGTGTTAAAACATATATCAAATTTTCTACATATGAATTGTTGACGATCGTCGTAAAATACTGATAAACTGTGACAGATATTAAAGGTGTTCTATTCAAATGTTACAAGAATGTATGACGTATCCGTTTTCGTATTCGTATTTCGTAAATCTGCGAAACCTCACTAATATTACCTCGTTATTACGACGTTTGGAGGTTTTCTTTTCAGTCCTGTTGGACGTGTATGTGTGTTTTTTGTCTGTTCGCAGTATAACTAAAAAAATTATTGATAGATTCTGATGTAATTTTTAGCTAAGTGCAAATGACTCAAGGAACAATTTTGGTCACGATTAGTGGTCTTTCATGCGCCTGTGGGGGCTTTCGGAAAACTAAAGCCTGTTTTCCTGTCGATCGTTATTCCAAAATCGCCGTTTTGAATCGCCGTTTTGAATCGTTATAAAAAAGTTAAAAAATTAACAATAAAATTCAAATCACGACGGACCGCTATATTTCGGCTATTTACTACGCTGTGCGCAACGAAATTCGTAAATATTCGCGACGAATTAAAATCGGAATAAAACAAATTTAACGAACTTTTCAACTGCAATTTTTATATATTAGTTAGATAATTGTACATTTTATGTTCTGAAGCAAGTTACATCTCACGAAAATGTAATAAATAAACAAAATGTGTGATTTATTTCTAGGCACAAAACATGTAAATTCTTGCCGCGGGCAATGTTGCCTCGCGAGCACCCAAATTTAACGATCCAAATCGTCAAAGTTGAAAACGGTTTAACTTTGACGATCCAAATTGCCAAACTGTTTTTAATGTCAAAAGTGACACCTTTTCCTGTCAATCGTTGTGAAAATCGTCATTTTTCAAAATTAACGATCGAAAACGCCGATTCAAATCGCCGTTTGTGGGAATAACGATCGACAGGAAAACAGGCTTTAGGGTGTCCAGTGTACGATCCGTGGCGGGACTTCACTATACACTAATTTTTCATAGAGAGAAATAATTGGCCATATCGCGGTAGAATTGTTATCCTTATTATAAACAACCAGTCGCCACTGTACGATACCTTTGTGGAAAACACACTTAGCTTCCAATCTAAAGCTCCCAAGTTCGGTAACAATACACCGAATTAGCGACCTTGTTTACATTTGGATTCGTGGGTATACATATAAATAGAGGGCGCTATTTTCTATA
>JAOTQE010122536.1:0-12546 GCA_025631205.1 Nesometra sesokonis
ATACCCCTCTTTCAGACAATTTGTATGTAAAAGAATAGGGATTCTATCTTGTAATTTGAACTATCCCCCCACTTAGTCATTTTCGTCTATTTCACCAATAAAATATGATAGGTAAAATGAATCGTAAAAATTCAGAAGCAGGGCGGAATATACTTTTTATGATAAACTAAAACATATAAGGAAGATAATTTTTTTGGGTAAACCTGCCCTTTAAATTAAATGATTCAGTCTATTGAAATGTAGTGTATTCCTATTGCCAAATCATAATCGTTGATCTTACCTTATTAATATCAAATTAAAAAACACATTAGCTCCTATTTTTATTACCTTTGATCATTTATATTTTATTGACTCACTGCAGATGTTTCAATATTTTCTCACTGGAATAGACATAAAGTAAAGCTTTCACTCTTGGAAATGGCAGTACTTGCTTTGTCTTATGTAAAGTGCTATGAAAACAATGGCACTATAAAAATGTTGACAAGGAATTGTCTGTGATGGAACATTTACTTAGTAATACAAATTATTAAATCTGTAATCTAAAAATGATAGTCGGGCAGTAAATATATTATATATTAAGACATGATTACACAAAAGCAAAACATTACTAAGTGAAGTTACATAACATACTCACTTAAATGCGTTTCCAATAAGCAGTTTTGTTGCAAATACATTTTAGTATGTTACTCGATGCTTGATCCAATGACTTATAGTTAGTTATAATAGACCTTGTTTGAAATTTTTCCTGTCAAAAAATGGTTTATGGATGCATCTACCATGGTGGAGATGAATTATTTTTGTCCATCACCTAAAGACAAAACTGGAAATTTATGGGGGAGTTTCCATAACGTGGCATAGATTATCATCAGTTTCTAACTTGAATGTGCAGAGATAATCTTTTTCACTTTATAAAATCAAAAAAATAATTTGAGGCAAAGCATGGCAAAACCACCAAGTTGTCCCACAGGAAATTATTGAGAAATAAGCAAATAAACATTAGGAAATATAAAGAAATACAAAGGGAATTTGTGTACATTTTTCCAATAACTTTCGTTATAGATGTCCGATTTTGGTAACTGAGCCCTCATTTAAAGCTTGCGAAAAGTGTAATATGTTTATAACTGATTTTTGATTTGATAACTCAATTTTCAATTTTTCTACAACTTGGTGGTTTTGCCGTGTCATGCCTCATTTGTGGCAGAGCCAAGTCAAAGGAGGAATAAGTCGCAAAGCTAGTTTTGCTCATTAGGTAGAAATAAACAAAAAAAAAACATTTTTTTTCAATAGTTTTTCAATATTTCAAAATTATACAGTTTAAACATTCAACATTCATACTACATTTTTCAGATATATGATAAAAAAAAAATTTAAAAATGAAATGACCCCGCTTAATAATAGTATACTGATAAGCAATTTTTAAATGCAATTTTCGTAAAACTTAAATTCTGAAAGTGCGAACTTTGATTGTTCATAATTTTGTAAAGAGACAGAAAGATAAGATAATGTTTTGTAATTTTTATAAACTCAATTTTGATTTTCAATTTTTCGAATTATTCTTCTTTGGCTCTGCCACATTTATGTGTTGCAAGAATTGAATTGCTAAACTGCATTTGAAAATTGTTTATCTGTATACATTGACTAAGCAAGGTCATTTGAAATTGCATTTTTAAAATATTTTTTTATCATATATCTGAAAATTGTTAAGGTAGTATGAAAGTTGAATGTATGAATTGTATATTTTTTAATTAAAATCAATTTTTATAAAATTACCATATTTAAATTTCTGCCTATAGTGGAAAACTAGCATTTGCAACTTATGTCTCATTTGGCTTGGCTCTGTCACAAATATCTACATAACTATAGGCCTCTCTGTAATACCAAGAGTAAAGGAGGGCAAAAAATATATGATAATCCAAATTATTTCATAATTTAAAACAAATGAATTTAGGAAATACGCCAAGTGACTTGCAGTTATGTAAGAAATTAAAATCCAACTCAGCTTAATAATTATTTTTCAGTAATAATCAAACAAATTTTTTACTTGTAAATTGTAAGTTTTTACTGGTAAATATGGTGGCTAAAACCATAGGAGAACAAACCATTATGGTTTATATCTCTATTATATGACTTCGGAAAAACGCCCCATAATGGCTTTAGATTACCTGTGAAAATGTTTTTGCAAAGTATGATGTTCTTATTAATATCAATAGCTTTGACAATTATATACTGTATATAATTGGTCTGTCTAAAATAAATAAACAGCTCTAAATGATGTTTTCATTTTTTTGTTTAAGTTGTAACTGTGTATTTATTTTTTTTTATAATTGAACCTATTAGTATTTATTGGAAATTCGCTATAGTTATGTTTTTTAAACAAATGAATTTAGGAAATACAACAAGTGACTTGCAGTTATGTAAAAAATTTAAAATCCAACTCGGCTTTAGATAAACGTTTTTATTATTATTATTATTTTTCAATTTGTTTACTATACATACGTTTATCCCGAAAAATGGTAAGACATTTATTAGTTTATCCCAAATATTAAACTATAAAGATTAAAACTAACATTATATTGCAAAATTGCGTGTAATGGGCCTGCCGAAAAATGCCAAACAGACGTCCGACACGAATGTTAAAAAGGTAGTGGCTATTACAAGTATCAAGCTAGTTTCTTTGAATATCTAAGTTAAAGTATTAATTAACTGTTCCCTGTTTATACCAAACATTACAATATATTATTGAAACGTTTTTAGTTCAATTTTGCTTATGTGTTGGGTAGAAGTACCATGATCAAATTGTACCCACGTTATTCATAAAATGTTTAATGATCAAGACTTTAAACTTTTGAAACACATGCTATTTGTTGATGTATTTGGTAAGCTAGCCAAGTCTAACGTCTGCTAAGATTTTCTAGCCTTCCTAAAACGAGGTACGTCTGCGTAAACCATCTACATTAACATCGATAGGAAAATAGGCTGATTATCATCCAAAATCTCTGTCGGTACTTTTCCATTTACACAATTTAGTACTGTATCCTTTAATTTGTTTAAAAAAAGAAATTTTACATGTTGTTGAATACAGAGATACCCTCTGTATTCAGGCCAACAATCTAAACCTTATTATTTTCTTTTAAAAGAAGTGGTTGTTTGTTTATTGCGACATACCAAGTCAATATACCTCTTTTGTACAAATTTTATAATGATTTGTTATCAAAATTGTTCAGTTTTCAGACATTTCGGTCATCAGGTTATTTTGATCCTTGGTTAATTTTCCCCAGTGGTCATTCTATTCGGGTAAATTATCATTGTTCATAGAACTAGAAGTTATATACTTGAGCGCCACATATACAGTATCTGTGCGTAGTTCATGATTCTAATTTTCCCCCTTTTCAGACTTTTGTTTTCCTATCAGGTCAGTTTTGTTCCCAAAAGTGTTTCGTTGCCATTGGAGAAAAGTACACCATCGTAATTGTCCTGAAGGTGACTCATTGTCGGCATTTACGTTTTCTGTACTAATTTCATTGCTGATAAGTTTCAGTAGACTTAGGTTTTCAAAAATGTCCGACTTTCCAGGACCTCTTTTCTTACCAGGTCAATTTGTGTTCCCAAAAGTGTTCCATCGCCACTAAGGAATATATTACCATGGATATTTCATTACATGTTGATTCATATTGAATAGTAATGATTTTTCGGAATACCCGAAAAGTTCTTTTTTCAAGTTTGTCCAACATGGCAGAGTTAAGCGTTTCCGCTTAAGTTTCGATGCGCTACCTTTCAGCCATATTAATAAACGTGAAATCAAATATAATTTTATATACAAATGTCTATTAACATAATTTATAAAAGTATATACAAGCGAATGATGTGTTTATACCGTCCTGCTGTACTTCATCATTCGAATTTCCTTGTCTTAAAATTTAATGAATTATCGTAGAAAGTTCTTTGCTGGATATATGCAGCTACGTTATTTAGTAAAATTATGTACAATATTAACACATTAGATAAACATTCAACTGGTTAAATAGTCCCGTGTTATATAAAACCATTATATATAATAATATTTATAAATCTTGGTACAAAACTAATTCGGAATTATTTTAATCCTCATAAACCCACGTCTTCATTTTCTTCATCTCTCTCAAACGCCTCATTATGCAAACCTACATCATTTTCATGATCATATGGTTCGTATATTACATTGTCTACCATCTCCAGTGTGTCTGGATCTAATTCGGTATCCGACTCTTCTGCGACTGGTTCCTCCACAAATAAACTAGCTCTCTCAACTCTTTCTCTAACTCCATCCTGAGATATCAACTCTTCCTGTACCTGTCGTATAATATCAGGTATTGTGCTATAGAGATGATCTGATCTGTTGCTGTCTGGTCGTGTCTTTCTCTTTGACCCTCGACTTGAGCCTTCTCGCGTTGTTGCGCCAGAATTACTACTACTAACAATACTTGATATCTTTTTAGGTTTTGCATATTCAGCAGCTTTTTGCTGCTGGTGACGTAAAAATAAAGAGTTTAATGACGTACTTCTAAATAGTTCTTTTATACCGCGTAGCGATGGCAGACTATTACTTTTAATTTGTCTAGAAGTCATGTCTCGCTCAAACCCAATAAATTCTGGAATTTCAACAGATTTGCTAGGCCTTCCTTGATGGCCGTTTCCTTGTCGTATGCCAGCACCTTTCAGACCGCTGAGATCATCATAAATCCGCCTTGTTTTAAATTTGATAGTCATATAACCAGACGCCCGTTGTCTCGATACTGGTATTACTTGAATCTGTGATAAGCTACCAAGACCTTCAACTTCAATTGGACGTCGAAGATGACTGAGAGAAAGAAAAATAGCATCAAGTACATTTTTTCATGTTTCACAATCCATTACAAGTTAGTAGGAAAGTTTCTCTCTGAACCTACTTTTTATAGTCACCCTCTGCAATCAGAGTGAGGGTACTGCAATGGGATGCATCCGTCAGTTTTATTTGGTTTGATTTATTCTATGTTGTCAGTGGCGGATGCAGACTTTTGGAATGTGGGGGGACGGAAGAGAGTAAAGTTTTAGGGAGGTCTGGGCATTCTCCTCCGGGAAATTTTGTCTTTAGATGTTCGGAAATGGCGTCATGGGCGTGTTAAGGGATCAATTCTTGTTTTATGATTGCTGAATATTTTTCGATCTTTATTTAATAGACAATGTTAATAATATTGACATATTTTACTTTCCGAAAGGAGAGGGGCAGCCTAAATCCGCCCCTGGTTGCAAGACAATCCACGGAAGTACGAAGTGGGCTAAGTTCCAGTGGGTTTCATCTGGTGATTTATCAGTATACCGGGAGATGTACTTTACTTTTTTCCGAAGAGTTTGGGCTGCCTTTTTAACCTGCACGTTGGCAATAATTGTATTTAAGCCTCCATCTGAAACCCAAAGAGAGTGGCGAAGTATTTGATCGAACTGGGAACCAGCAAGTCTTCATGGTTCAGATCACAGTGACCGGAGGCGAATCCAGGATTTGGTTACAGGGGTGCACAACCCCCGATCACATTATATAACATTATCGCATTTTGACAAGAAAACAAATTAAAAAACAACCGTTATTTACCCTATTTGAATTTTTCTGCCTGATGGGGTAGCTGCGTTTATAGTTTTTTTTCCTCTGGCCACTGTTCCCTGCTCTGACATTATAGTTCTTTATAGTTCATTTCCTCTGAAGGGGGCGCCGGATTATAAAACGTAATTATAAGGCAGGACCTGTTGTGCGTACAGTACTGTCTTATATTAAAAGCCTGGCAGACCTGGTATATTTTATACTGACAATATATATACGTCAAATAACTTTGAAATACTTATAGGAAAATGTTGAAACCTTACCGTCTTCGTTTCCATATGTATACGTGTAACAGAAGACTTACAACAACAATACCAACAGTAGCAGAAAACAATCCCATTGCAATTGCCAGCGCATTCACTATAAATTATAAAAAAGAAATATAAAATATTATAAGGCCACAATTAGCAACAAGAGAATGGATTGTTCATCCAAATATTCAAAAGATTTGGAATTAAAATCAATTAATGATATGTAAAAATAATGATTTAGTATGCATTGCAGGCGCGAATCCAAGGGTGACCCATCCGACCCGCCCCGATTTTGCAAGCAAAAACATTTTTTTAACACTTTTTGGGGCGCTAAAAGTGCACCAGAGAGCATCTTTAGAGAAACATTTCCCAGGCTCAGGCAGGTCCAGGAACTATACCAATTGTAATCATTTCCCTGTTAAAACCTCATACCTGATCGTTGTTCCTTTTCACACTGCCGCAGTTGAGAAACATCTAGGGACTTATCCAGGAATTGGGGAGAGGTTGGGGGTGCTCAACCCTGACCAGAATTTGGCAAGCGAAAACTCCCCTTTCCACTCTTTTACGCTTTTATGGTTGTTTATTTGATTTTATTGTTCTACTCCATTGACATTCTTTTCTTCTTAAGGTGTTGCTTCTCATTATTTCTGTAGGGGTGCTCGAGGCCCCAAACTTAATATTTTTATGCTTTGATTTGTTTATCTCTGATGGGGTTTTCGAGCACCCTAAGCACCTCCCTGTATACGACACCTCCCCCGGTGAAGATGTGCACGGTCTTCGTTACTATGATTGAAGTCTCAATTCTAGTTCATAATAAAACTTTGCAGAACAATCATTTTATAGATGCTCTTTCCTGACGTCAGTAGCACACTACAGGGGCGGATCCAGGATGGATTGTGAATTTTTTTTGGGGGGGGGGGATTAAATCACGGACGCTGTGCATCTTATTTTTTATCAGTCGATTATGATTATACACCGAATAATACATTTTCGGGTCAATTTTAGGGTGGGGGAAGCTTAAGCCTCCCCTTCCCCCACCAAAAAACGCCACTGTACTACACGCCTATACAGGCGCCAAAACAATTTTTGACGTCGGGTAGAAAAATCTTTGAATTATAGGCCTAGTGTGCTAAGACAGTAGCGATAAACGTGTCCACGTACGTACGACTCATCGCTCCGTGCTGCCAAAATGCCAATCATGCTTGATTTGTATCGCTTAAATGTCAGTGGCGGATTTAAGGGGAACTTAACTTAACTTAACTTTTTTTTTTTGCTTCTTTTTCTTTTTTTCGGAATATTTATCTTCTTATATTTAACTTTTCGTTGCTAATCCAAGCGGCAACATTCGCCTTGAATTGGTGTGTAGTGTACTGCTAGCTTTAGCAGTTTAGGCGTGACTTAGTTGGGTTTGACATCGGCTTACACCACTTATATTCACATGTGTCTAGTAGTAAATTTACCACCAGTAATTTAATTTAAATTTACAGCATTTCCAATAATAATATAATATCATATTTGCTATACATTAAATAATACCTTACATTTCACAAGCGTTGATTTTGGATTTATCTCTGGGTCGTCTGTCGGTATTATCGTCCGTTGCGGATAAAACGTTGGAAATAGAATCGTCTCGTTACCGTCAAATACGTGAACCGACACATCCACCGCGTCTGTGTACGTGAAGATAACGAATATTAGTATTTGATTCAATGTTTTAACGACAGTTAAAAACCATAAATACATATGAAGGTCAAAGAAGTGAAAGCATTAGAAGAAAGTAATGGAATAATTGAATATATTTAAACGAATTTGGACAAGCCCATACAAACGGAAGACAGTTATATAATGCAAAATTTAGTATATATATTCAAACGTAGCATTATAAAATCTGATCAAAATTTAACAAAATTGAGTTGCGACTGGAAAGTCCCGACATGCAGACGGATCCTTTTCGTCCATTGAGGCTTCTTCGGTGCAGCTAACGGTAACCAACATAAAAATACTAGGACTAGCTTAGGCAGTGATTGTGCTCCCCTCGTTCCGATGCAGCAACGCTAATGAATGTTACGCAGATAGACAGAGTATACGTATACATAGACCAGAAGCGAATGCAAATACCAGATTAAAAGTTAAAGGATATTTTTTTCCGAGGACGTCTAAATAACATATTAGCTTATTGGCCTATTAACAGAAAATAATGCGGCAATAGACTATCAAGGGCGGATCCGAGATTCATCGAAAGGGGGGGGGGGGTGGTGCGCACTTTTCCAGGACCGGATGCGCACTTTTCCAGGACCGGGCGGGCATGGTTCCCAATTTTTTTGCTGATGAGCAAAAAAAAGTGGTTCCCCCATTTTGGTGCTCTGGTACCGCTATTTTGGCCGTATTTTGGGTTTTTATGGTTAATTTTTGACCCGGCGCACCTAATATAAGGGGGGCGCAACTACGTTTTCACGATAAAATGGGGGCGCGCGTTTCCGCCCCCCCCCCAAAAAAAAAAATCTGCCCCTGATAGACATATTACCTGCAACTGATTAATTTTAAAATCTAAACATAAACTAAACATATGTCTATGTTGAAATATACACAATACGAAAAAATAATAGAACAAACCTCCAAATGCATCGACGATCGCGATGTCATCAATAGCGATGTCGCCAGTACCCGAGACACTCCCCTCAAATATGATCTTAAAATAATGACATAATAATTCTGATTATTATTAAGCAATTGTTATCGTTATCTTAATGGATTTCACCATCTTCGTCTGCTTCTTCCTCATCATCATCGTCATCATCATCATCATTGTCGTCGTTGTCGCCTTCATCATCATCATCATCATCATCATCAATCGTCATCTTCATGATCATCATCAATATCGACATCATCATCATAATCATCATCATCAACATTATCATCATCAACATCATCATCATCATCATCATCATTATCATCATCATCATAATCATCATCCTCATCATCAAGATCATCATCATCATCATCATATCATCCTCGTCATCATCATCATCATCATCATCATCTTCATCATCATCATCATCATCATCATATCATCCTCCTCCTCCTCATCATCATCATCAAATTCCATCGTCTTCGTAATCACCATATTTTTTCTCCATTGTCATTATCGTTTTTTAACATTTAATTCTTCTTTTTTATCACCATTACAGTCGCCATTGTCGTCACCGCCACATCATTCCGTTACCAATATCACCAGCATTCAGCCATGGCCTATGTAATTAAGGTATAGTAGGTATCGTGAGTCTCGTGACAGACAGACACTAACATCGAAAATATTAATTAAAAAAGAAAATGACGTACCTTAAACGTATGATTGCAATAGAGTAAGACATCTGCACGTAACCATGTGTTACCTTTGACCTCTGGTAATGAATAGACCAGCTCATCATCGCACGCGTAGATGTTCAAAGTAACGTTAAAATTAACTGCGTCACCCTCTACTACGTAGTAGTAAAATGACATATATCCCATGCCATCGGTTAACTGTATGTTGGGGGAAAGTACCCGTGCCGCTGTCTCAAAGGTTGCATTCTCCGCAAATAGATGCAAGTAATGTCCTGGAGAAGAGATAATAAAATACTTAAGGTTAAGCCGGACGCTCACTGCGTGATGCGACGGTCGTACGACCGTCGCACGATCAAACCGTTTTTTCCTGTGTGCAATGACACATCACTAAAAAAAAAACCGTCGGCCGACGAGTTGAAGACTGTCTTCGCGTCTGGCAGCCACACACACAGGGAGCGACGGTTTAGTCGCACGACGCAGTGAGAGCCTGGCTTTAGTTGTTTATATTGAACAATTGGACTCCAAATTGCCAATAGGTTTGTGGCATGCCGAAACAGCACTACAACATGACCACTTCATTTATACGGCACTTAATCAAAGTTTAAAAATATATTTTAGATTGTTCTTGTTCTATTTAACTAAAACGTATGAAGGAAACTTTTTAAGACTACAAAAAAAACTTCGATCAAACATTTGTAAACAAATAAATAAAATCTCATTTAAAATTGGTCTTTGTTTTCCACGCCTTTCGACCTAATAAAACTTGATCAAAAATTGTTGTCAAAGCGCATACAGAGCATAACGAATGTAATGGAAGGCTTGTTATTTTTAGAGAAAAAGTGTTCTGCTTTATAATGTAGTTTATAATACATCATAATGTGAGTTAACTTGTCTGTTAAAATAATATAAAGGAATGACATGCGTCGGAAATACATTTTGTATAAGTGAATGCCGTTGCAAATATCGCCGAGTGATACTGAAAGTCATGAGTCATGAATACGCGCATTTTTTTCAGAAACACGTGGATTTATGCATGGGTACCCACCCGCACGTGTCAGGTAATTCTGTGACGTCATATACAGGTGTAGAGTGCCAGGTGACACTTTATCAAGTGTGGGTATGGTATCAATTAACAAGACCTTTGATTCACATTTTGTTTTGTTTTCTGAAGTGAAAGTGTTTCTATATAATGAATGCGGGTCATGACGCATTCATTGTTATACTTAAAGTTATGAGTGTAAAGTTTTTTGCTTATTGGTTCAAATACACGGCGATGATGGTGATGCTGCGGCTGATGATGATGATGATGATGATGATGACGATGACGATGACGAAGACGATGTTGATGATGATGGTGATGATGATGATGATGATGATGACGACGACAATGAAGATGATGATGATGATGATGAAGATGATGATGATGATGATGATGATGATGAAGATGATGATGATGATGATGATGATGTTGATGACGAGGACGATGTTGATGATGATGATGACGACGACGAAGATGATGATGATGATGATGAAGATGACGAAGACGATGTTGATGATGATGATCATGATGATGATGATGATGATGATGACGTGACGATGACGAAGACGATGTTGATGATGATGGTGATGATGATGATGATGATGACGATGAAGACGATGATGACGAAATTGTCGATGTCATAGTTGTTGATGATTGATGATCTTGACGACGATGATGGTGAATATGATGAAGTTAATTATGATGGTAATTATGATAATGTTGATAAAGATGATGATAAAAGTGGTGAGTATATCAAACTTAACCTTTTTCAATTCATTCTTTCAAATCTGGAATTATTTTTAAACAATACGTAGAACTTATACATATGAGTATAATAATAATTTGTATTCCCTCTGGTAATGGTGACTTTTATAGATGACGGCACCTGGTTGATATGCAAACTGAAATCTAATAATCAAACTGACAGGATACAACATTCTACAAATTGTTTGACAAATGAGATAATCCATCAATCATACAATGGATTTTATTTCAGCACTATGCTGCGATTTTGATGAAACCGATGAAAAATTAAATAAATTGATAAATCGTTCATTCGAGAATTTTGACACTCGAAAGTAGTCTGCTTTTCGGTTTTTTAGTGATTCAACAAGGAAATAAAAAAAACAAACAAAAACCGTCGGCCGATGAGTAGAAGACTGTCATCGCGTCTTCACACACACAGGGAGCGACGGTGTAGTCGTGCGACTGTCGTACGACCGTCGCACGACGCAGTAAGTGCCCGGTGCTTTGGTTATTTAATAAGTCGTTCTGCCGGTTGGCCGGAGTAGTCTCAGGGCCGAACGCTTAGTAGTTAGGAACGGCATCTTATTTTTACTTTGATTTTATTTAATTAAACTTGACATAGGCCAAATAAATATAAACGTATCTATTTATGCCTCGTCTCATAATTCGACCAGCTCTGGTACATATCTATTCGGAGTAGACTATCGTAATAACTGCATTATACTAACTAGGATTCGGGTTTGCATAACTAAAATAGCACTCTTAGAATTTCCATCAGCTTGGGCTGCCCCTTCTATTCGTTCCAGACATCATGCGATGTTACCAGTTGAACCTCACATAAACGGACACCATCGGGAAAAGTGTCCGCTTACGGGAGGTGTCCGCTTACTAGAATTTCGGCCGATAGAGGGCCAAAGTTGTAAAATTATGTATACGTCCTTATGTCTCACATTTCACAGCTTTTTCAGCACAAATGTCTTCTCAAATTTCTAGACAACGCATTCTGTATTTTATTAAATAGTTGTCATTTTTTAAGATTGGTTTAGTAATATGATTCTCAGCCATTACAGTAGGCCTATAAGGACTATTTTCTACAGAAATTTGTATTCGTTGTACAGAAAAATCACTAAAGTTTCAGGGATGTCTGCTTAAGAGAGGTAAATTTACATACAAAACATCACAATTTTAAGACAAAAAGTGTCCGCGTCCGCTTACGGAAGGTGTCCGCTTACAAGAGGTACCAAATGCACTGATTAGATAGGAAGAATTAGTGTCTGTTAAGCTGTGTTTCCACGAGGCGGACGCGGACGCGGGTGCGGGCGCGGGTGCGGGCGCGTTTGCGGGCAAAAACAAATCGCTCATCGTTATTTTCAATGGAGCCATTTCCAGGCGGACGCGGACGCAGGCGGGTAGGCGCGGACGCGGGCGGGCGGGCGCGGACGCGTTTTCTTGAATCGCTCATGTAGCGATTTTGCCCGCGTCCGCGACTGCCCGCGTGGGAATTTCCCTGTTATTACGTCATTTTGTCAATGTTCGTGTTCTGTTTGGACCAATCTAGGACCTTTTATGTGTAG
>JAOTQE010122547.1:0-37331 GCA_025631205.1 Nesometra sesokonis
GGGAGTTCTGTTTTGGTGATGGGGCTTCGTCTATCCCCCGACGAAACCTTAATTTTCTCCCCGCCGGGGGGGGGCAAAGGCCCCCGACGGGGGGGGGGGCTGTATCCCCCTAGCCCCCCGTAGCACCGCCACAGATATAGGGTTGGCGATTCCAAATTTCGCGCAAAATGCGCGATACTTGGTGTACCTGGGCCGGGGTACTCCCGGATCAATTTTTCAAAATAGGATGCATTTTCTAGGTATCCAAGAGAAATGTTCACAAACAATTCATTGCAAAACAATGAGTTTTTCGGGTGCAAATAATACTCTCCAAGGGCGGATCCAGGATTGCGATTTAGCAGGTGAGGGGTGGGGGGCGTGAGGAGGGGCTTAAATCCAGATTTTGGTTTTGACAAAAAAAAACACTTGCTTCCAAAATCTGCCCCCCGTTTGCCTCTACTTCCTATATACACCGGTTATGCATATTTCATACTCTACATTGTCTTATTTACCGACAATTTTGTTTCGAGGATCAGTTTTAGGGGAAGCTATTAAGCCCTCCATTGAATCCGCCACGTCAAAAGAGGGTCGCGGTCCGGGTGGGCCCCTTTGGATCCGCGCCTGTAGCAGGTTGTTTCACAGTAACGTCTGTCCATCCCAGTGGATTTGTTGTCCAGTCGGTCGGTCGGTCCATGTTGCGGTCAATTTCCATCCAGTTTAACATGCTATTTTCCCGGTTTCTGTTAATTCAATGTTTTTAATTTTGTATGCAGATTGTCAATGTCTTTCGGTCATTTAATCAGTTTGTCGGTCTGTATTTCCCCCTTGTGGGTAAATTCCTATATTTTACGTTTAAGATTTAATTTTCCGAATTAGTTCAAAATCAACAGTGTATTTCCATTTAATGTCGGTACTATATCATGATGCTAATCTTTAACGATAAGTGGATAAAGAAAATCAGGGAGAGGATTATGGAAAGAGGGTGGGAGGGGTGGGGTGCGGGAGCGCACTATTTCAAAACGGTGTGGCCGGCCGTGTTCGCGGGATTTCAAATTTCACAATCAAAAACAAAACCTTATTTGCGCGTTTTGGGTCATTTTCTCTAATAATTGCTTGATAGTTGTCTGTATTTTTTCTCTGTGGCTACAGTTTAGAAGGAAGTAATTCAATGGTGACAACACAAATATAGGCTCTACTTTGATGACGCTGAGGGTGGGCTGCGGTTTGGGGGTGAGGGACGCCGGTAGGGAGTTCCACTCTAAGTCCGCCCATGAAGTTTTCACGGTCAAATCATAATAAACGGTCGGCTTAACTTTAATTATTTGCAACTATATTTGTCAACGGAAGTTTTTATTACAGGTTCCCTCTTGCTATCTAGTCCTTGACACATACATACTTAAATTAAAAAAATAGCGTCTCTGTGCATCACCTTTCGGTTTGTCTGTCAGATCATACATAATTTCCATTTAAGCTGCCTATTAGATGAAAGCAGAAAACTATGATTATCTGTATTTCTGAGCATTACAAATAAACAAATTTGAAGAGAGCTTTGTGTTCCAGTTAATACTGTATTAATTTTATTCTCTATACAGTATTATAGACGGCGGTGTATGGGTGGCCGTTTGGGCCAAAAAAGACAAAATACGCGGAAGCACTTTTGTAACATCGCAAAGGACAAGCACAAACGCATTGTGCTTGTCCTTTCCGCGTTTGTTTTTTCCTTTCCGAAGATGTGTTTGTCCCTTCTACGTTTAGGCTTGTCTTTTCTGATGTTATACATGTGTTCGTCTCTTGCTACGTATTTATATCGAGTGGCCAAAAAAAGTCACTAAATTCAAACCTCTCGTACTCCCATATGCAATAAACAATACAATAGATTCTTGAAAATCTGCACACATACACAGTTGGGTATTGCCTATAAATTGTTAAAGTTCAAAGGTCTTTGGTCGAACAGTCTCGTCACTGTAAAAATTTTAAAAACACGTGTCGAAAATTGACGTACCGGAATGAAAGAAAGTTTAACTTCCTTTACTAATCACACCAAAATTTGTGTTGTGTCCATCCTGATCACAAGCTGTGCAAAGTCTCTTTTTCCATGAAGGAAAGCAGTGCCTACCCTCATCCACAGATTTTCCCCAGTTCCTGGCTATTTTTTCACTTCAGTTCATCTATACATTTTTCGTTGAAACACATAATTGGACTGGGCAAGATCTCTGCAATCAGGGGGCTATTTTGGCACTGTGCCATAAGTGACACGTGCCATCTGACGCATCATTTTTTTGACTTCACATTTTATTTTTTTTCACTGCGACAAAAGTACCAAATGCAAAAGTTCACTGCAGCACGTCAACCAAATGGAGTGACAAACAGCTTGCCGATATCAGTTTAGGAATTGCTTTGTTTGTATCGAATATGATGTAATTATTTAGCGGGGCTACTCAATTACACCTATTAGTTTAATGAGAAGTACTCCTTCTCTTCTTCTCCTCTTCTTTATATCATCTATACTGACGGCTGTCGTCGTAAATATGACAACAGCCATCTTGTCAAATTCGCTGACGATACTGTCTTAATAACTCTCCTTCAGGATTCTAATGACAATCATGGTGCCGCATTAGATGATTTCATTCACTTTTGTTCAGAATCCCATCTAAAACTTAATGCGAGTAAAACCAAGGAGAAGATAGTTGATTTTAGAAAGGAGAAAGGACGCAACCCTCAGACAACCACTATTAATAATAAAATGGTTGGCATTGTACATTCTTTTAAATATTTAGGAACTATTTTTGAGGATACCCTTTCATGGGAATTAAATACAGATGCAATAGTTAAGACAGGGCAACAAAGATTTTATTTATTGAGGAAGCTTAATTATTTTAATGTTGACAAAATTGAAAGTGTCCTTACTTTTTCATTTATTTGTTGGTTGGTTCTGTAATCTCAAGGTTAAAGAGAGAAATTAATTACAAAAAATAGTAAATTTAAGTTCTAAACTAATAGGTTTTCAGCTTCGCAGCATATCTTCTTTTTGCAATAAACAAATCCGGTCTAAAAGTAAGGCATTCTCAAAAATCCCAAGCACGCTATGTTCGAAGATTTTGAGCTTCTTCCCCACGGGCGTCGCTATCGTTGTCCGGCCTGTAGGACAAATAGCCATAAAACTTTTAAATAATGAACAACGTAAAATATAACTTTTGATGTACTGTATTTATTAATGTTTTATTGTATATAGAAACGTAAACAATGAGAAAATCTGCTGAGTGTGAAAACAGTCGCCCCAACCGGGACTCGAACCCGGGACCTACTGCGTGATATGCTTTATTAATGTTTTATTGTATATATGTCTAACTTTTATAAGAACTGTGTGTTTGAACGTTTTATAAGTATTTTTATGTATTTTAAACATTTATACTTAATATTATATTTTTATTGTAATCCAGACTACTTTAATTGCCCCATGTGAGATAAATAAAGATATATTGTATTGTAAATGAATTGATAGGTTAACAATCCTCCCCCGCTCTTTTCCTGCAGAGTTTGATTTTGAACCCGCCCAATCATCCACTCTCCACCTCTGTGTGCTCACTACCATCCTTGATGGAGTGTAGACACATTGTAACTGGGTTTTGATGCAAAAACCCTGAATGGAAAGAATAGTCTCGCTCCAACCATTTTGTCGAATCCCCTTTGTCGAAACCCAGTTTTCTGACTGGCTAAGTAAATATTTTATACTGTTACCATCTAGTCAAAGTATCTACATTCGTCTCTCCTATGCAAATTCATTGCTGTGTATTTTTTTTTACACACAGGAAGATAAAAAGTCCATCTGATGAGCTTAGAAGTCGTCACTCCAAAGAACAACAAGCATAACACACACTTTGATCATATCTTGTAATTTGCCGTGGCTACTGTATTTAAAATGAAATTAATATCTTTATCATTGGCTATGCCAGGACTTCCATGACATCAGGGAAGTACCACCGACAGAGAGGGCACCCCAATAGGTAAAGCAAGGTTGAGGTAGGTAAACAAAATTGTAGTTGCCATATTCCCTTATTTTTTTAGGATGGGTTTAAAACGGACACCTACAATTTGGGGGGGGGGGGTCATGAAGAGGGTAGAGGTTGTTTCTCCCCCTAGCGTCTCCAATGATCTTTATAATAATAACCGTCTCTAACCAGTGGTATTGTGTACACCTGATGGCGCCTATTTAAAACAAAAAAAAACTGTAAATGTATAAAACAACAATCAAATCATATAGAGTTCGGTGCAAAATTAGCTTCTTTATTTCAAGACATTGTTTGCAAATACATGATTTTTGTTATGCAAGTAAAAGGGATTCTCTAGCCTTAACAATATCTAGCACAACCCTACATATTTGATAGGTTAAGGTTCTAATTAATAATAATACTCTACATAATTTGTTAGTTATACTGCCTTAAAAAAGTACATAATCTTAACCTAAGTATAAACCAGGTTAACCATATTAACTTAAGTATAAACCAGGTTAACCATCTTAACTTAAGTATAAACCAGGTTAACCATCTTAGCTTAAGTATAAACCAGGTTAACCATCTTAACTTAAGAATAAACCAGGTTAAGCATATTAACTTAAGAATAAACCAGGTTAAGCATATTAACTTAAGGATAAACCAGGTTAAGCAAATTAACTTAAGTATAAACCTGGTTAACTAACTTAAGTATAAAACACGTTAACCATATTAATAATCGTGGTAGGTTAACGTAAAAAAGTATTTAGTAACATTGAATACATACATTTAGAAATATTGTAATTATGAATACGAATAATACTTTACAATTTTTGAATTTGCCAATTTTAAGTACCATCATTTAATTATTTCACACATTTAAGATGATCAATGTAATAAACTAAAAAGAAAAATATTAAAAACTGAAAATATATTTATATCATGAATTTTATAGCTTTAAATTTTACCTTAATTATTAATTAACTACAAATTAAATTGAACTACACATGGTAAAAAATGCACTCAACCATAAGTGCATTAACTAAGTTTCATGAAACTCACTTGCATATTTATAGGTACAGGTGTACCAAGATTTTATTTTTGTTATCAAAGTATATTAAGAGCACTTTGATTTAATTGGAAGACAAATATTTTGTAGACACGATGCATTTGACATTTTTGTGTAGAACAACATTGTAGACTATGTTTATTTTTACAAATTTTTTTGTCTAATAAAGCTACAATCGCACATCAATTACAATACTACATCAAACGGTTTACTCTTAAAAGTCATTTTAAAGTCATGTAAAAAAGATGTTTCTTTTGTATATCATTTTAAATAAACTATTACTATGTTGGTATCTAATTGCACACTTTTTTATATAGGTTATCTAAACTAAGGAGGTAAGCTTAATAAAACTATCCCCAATCAAGGCCAAATTGTAGAAAATTCGTAATCATGATCATATATATATTATTTGAAATAAAATGCTAAAAATAATTGTGATTAAGCAAATAAGAAACGGTGTTGAGGAAAAAAAACGACACTTGATATGCTAGCAAAATATTTAACATTATGCAAATAATAAACAAATTATACATTAAAGCAATAACATGGTATGTTTTGCACTAAAAATATATATTGGAGAAAAGAAACAAATTTTTCATTGTTCTTTTTTAAATAAATCTATAAACAAAAATAAAAATCTGTAGACAAGTGTAAACAGAACTGGCAGGTGTGAAAACAAAAATGTGTAAGTCATCAGATTTTGTTTATACATGTTCCCCTTGGTGGTACGAGCTCATGTTTTAAACCGTAAGATTTCTATACTATTAATTTTTGGTAATTTTGTTTTCAGACGCCACATTTGATGTGGAAGGGGCTTCCTGGTATGTGTTCGTCGCCCCATTTAACCACTAACATATACTCTCCTATATCTTTCAGTGTGTAATTTACTATGAACCGGTTGCGTCCGTTGTGTTTCACGAGTATCTCTTCACAAGGTGTTTTGGGTCCTGCAATACCAACCATTAACATGTTGTGTCCTGCAAGAAGAATTTATGTCAATGTTGAATATTTTAGTAATGTTAAATTATAATTTATATAATTTTCATTGCAGTATTAACTAAGTATTGTATGTATAGTTAAATTTTATTCATGTGTGTGCAATTTGAACATATATCTTAATGTTAAACATACTTGAAGTGACAGATTTTGTATCTGCTGTTGTGTTGATAAAGTAAAAATAAACAAATCTAGAGCTCAACAGCATTACTGTACCCAGTCGAGATAAAAGAATGTAAATTCTAAATTTGAGGACATTTCAAATTTTGCTATGGGAGTAGTGGCCCAAAAGTGGTTTTTAAAAAATCCAAGATAGTGGCCATGCCATGTGAGATGGGGTGCCTATCTCCGAGTTCATCGGTTGGGGTAAGTAAGGAGTGAAAATTCAAAATTTGAGGAAGTTTCAAGTTTTTAAATGGGAGTAATGCCCAAAAAGTTGTTTTTTTGAAAAATCCAAGATGGCAGCCAAGCCATGCAACATGGGTGTCCATTTTCAAACTGATCCTGAAAATTTGGTGAGGCAATCTTATGTCTTTCAAAAGTCATTGTGCTCACAGACAAAAGCAAAAAAAAAAATTTAGCTAAAATTAATACCTCCCAGAAAACATTTTACTGGGAAATGATGCTTTATTTTCTTACCTGCATCAGCAGCATTTACTGTGAACTGACTCTTCTTGTTTCGGAATGCTTTTTTCAGGCCCATTCCCGTTGACGTGACCTTTGATGCATCCGAATGGAAATGTGGCATGCTATGAAGCATGGATGATGCCGTTGTCTTGGAAACAGTTTCAATAACGACATTTGAGGTTTCATGTGTTGTAAGTACAGGTGTCTTGGCTGGACCTAAATGGAAAGAAAATTCATTAAATGGTAATTTAATTTTGTTTATTTCCTGGTAAAATTATAAATTAAATTTAATGCTGTTTATAATAAGTGATTTACATAATTTAAGAATAATTTGCATGCAAGATTTGCATAAAATCCATTGGTAATGAATTTTTTTTTATTTCAACTACGAATGTCTCACTACTTACAGGATGAAAACTTATGTTGTGCTTTCTAAACCAAGTTTTGTTACAAGGCCTAAGGAGTGGTGCTGTTTAAGGTCATGAGAAAGAACCTAGAGTGGACAGACTCAAACACTGCACCTCAGGATTGGAAGGCATGTTAACCAAGAAACAATGCCACTCCATGAAACCATTTTAAAAAATTTGTGGGAGAACTATTGATATTAATAACAAGAAGATAATACTATACATTATTATTCAATTCTGCTGTTTTGACCATTTCAATACTATGAAGTATTGAACTGTGCGTAGTGCAATATTAGCCGATGACGTCACTTGGCCTAGCGAGAATTTTGTTAGTAGAGGCTTAACTACCTGTTAAAACCTGTGCTTCGCACAATTGACTACCTATTGTTAATTATGAAAAATTACTAATTAATAAAGAAACCTACAAAAGTAGCTGTTAATGATTTCTTGCGAGAGAAGGACATGGATTTTAATTTTTATAACGTAGGCTAGCTAAGCCTTGGTTTCCGGTGTGGCAGGGCTAGGCCAGGACTAGGCTAAGCCCTGATAAATCGGTACTTACAAGTGAGCTATATTGAATAATAATTATAATATTGGATGCCCATTTTTAGGGGATACCAACAAATATTGTACTTGCTGTGGCAAAATATTGAACAAGTCGAAGACAAGTTCAATATTTTGCCACAGCGAGTACAATATTTTTTCGGTATCCCCTCAAAAGCTTTTAATATTACATAATTATATGATCATAATGTGACAGGCGCTGTAGCTTGGTGCTTGCTGGTTAGGTTTTTTCCATGACCTAACAGACAACCTAATCCCATAGACATATTGTTTACGGCTAGATGGTGTACTTGACACTGTAGACGCAGTCCTATGTAGGCGCCTACTATTTTGATTTTATCAGCCTTCGTCACAAAAATGTTCGTTTGTTTTATAATTATTGTACTTTTAACACTCAGTTGTCATAAAAATTATTGTTGTAGGTTACATATATTTTACGTTGTCAATTGTCTTTATATTTGGATTAAATTTACTTCCAACTACTGAATTTACTGATAAATTTGAAACTTCTATGAAAGATTGGGGGAGCAATTTTGACGTAGCAACAGTGTTAGAACGAAACACGATTTGATTGGTTGGATTCTGGAATAGTAGGCACGCATACATGGAACTGCACTTTGGGGTTATGTATTTTGTGGAAGTTCACCATCTAGCCATAAATAATAAATCTATGGACCTAACAGATGACCTAATCCTCATAATGAGACATGGTTTACAAAAGCACAACATATTTCCATCCTGTTGGGGAAAGAAAACCTGCTGTTGGTTGTGACAAAAAAATTAACTATTTTCAAACTGAATCATAATTTGCATTATGCAAAATTCAATGCATATTATTTTCTACAAAATTCTATTTCATTAAAAATATTGCATACATTGTACATGCATAATAAACTGTCCCGAAACTACGAGATGCAGCCTAGGTGCAAATGTGATTTTTAACGTTTTTAAACTCTTATTCTAAACATCTGAGGATTTTGAGCATGCAAAGTTTGAAAATTATGCTAATTAAAACGATTAAAACAACACATTCACACATCACAAAAGGTTAAATAAGATTACACTTCAAATAGGTAAAAAAAAGAGTAAATATAATGTTAGATTTACAACATAAAACACATAAGGTACAATTAACAATGGAAAATAAATAGAAAAAAATGCTAGAAAACAGTGGCATACACAAATTACTATCGATTTTTGCACCAGAAAACATTTTTAATAATTTGATTTGATTTATTCAGTGCTGGGAGATACCAAGGACAACCCCACAAAAGTCTGGGGACTTATTTTCAGTGGGGTCCTTCTGGTGGTGATTGGGCAGTACACTAGGAGACAATCACCTACTCTTTTCTAAAGATTGCACTGTGTACATGAGCCATGTGGTACACGGGATGAACGGTTTAATGTCTTCCCTTTGAAAAAAATAACTCTGTTAACATGGTGGATAACGGTAGTGACAAGGTAGATATATGTAGTTAACAGGGTTAACCCTATAAAAACTACCATATCAAGGGATACACCTATCCTATTATATACATTTCCAAAAAATTCAACTACAATTGGAGGAATACAGGAGAATATTTTTATTGATTATATCGCTGTTTTATAGTAGCGATGTTTTTCATTGTTTTAATGGGGAAAATAAAAATTGAAAAGAGGATTTGTGTTATCAATTTAATATATTAATATTGCAAAAACTGGTTTTACAGTACTCCTTGCTATCTTCAAAATTGGAATGGTTTTTTTTAAATTTCATTAATAGCAAAATTCATATAAATTGCTCCAAACATTGAAGATGCCCAAAATTAGGCCCCAGGGATTTTTTTGATGAAAGAAATTCAAAGAAAAAATTTCAAAAAGGTTAAAAGCAACAACACATTTTTTAGGCCAACAGTATTACATGATAATACTATGTGAATGGGGCCAAAACCTACAAGCAGTTGTTTTTTGATAGCACATTGTTGATTCTTATAAATTTTAAACATCTTATTTTTCAACATCAAAGTTTTGTAACTATTGGCGCATTTTTAATTTGCTCAATATGTTGTTTAGTTTTGTATTTTGGATCACTTTTACTTTTAAAAAAAAAATTTATATTCAAAATAATTTGCACATTTTACTATCAAATAAAAACTTGCATGACTTTGATCAATGTACACGGTATCCAGATAATGGTGTTTGTCAGTCAAGATACAAGATATAGAATGATTGCCCATCAAAGGAATGTCAAACGGTGTTGTGATGTCACCAAAGTGACACTCTATACTATATTCAGCTGTCATATTCATTAACATTGTATCCCATTATGATGAAACAATTAATGAATGAATAGTGATACTTGATTCTTTAAATATGTAAAAGGAAACCTACATATCTACATAAAAAGTCACCAATGCTTGAAAAGACATTCAAATTAGTAAAAGCAAAAACACTACAAACGATAAGTTCAGGTTAGTAACTGGTAAAAATAGAACATGAAAATAGAGAGTAGAGAGTAAAGAATAAAATCAAATACAAACCTGATTATTTAAAAGAGAAAACAATAAAACGGCAAAAGGAAAGAGAAGCGATGACAAAAAAGAATGACTGTTGGTAAGAAGAAAACCACTCCCACAACAAAAGCAACGAGAAAAAAGCTAGGCCCAATGAAAAGAAATCTAGGCTCACATAGAAAAAAGCTAGGCCCACATAGAAGAAGAAATCTAGGCCCATACAGAAAAGAAAGCTAGGCCCACAAAATGATGAAAATTATAACCACACGGAAGAAAACACCACACTCACAGACCAAACCTTTGTGGTACTCCTCAAAATTAGTATTACAGATATGTATAGAGTTTACACACAATTACAAACCTGTAATCCTAGCCTTGTAGGGGCTACCAACAATATGGTGGGCTCCAGCGAATTTTATAGATATCAAGTAGTCTCCAGGAGCTGTTGGGACATAGGTACATTTGTAACCCTCTGCTACTTCATTGACCTCCAGTTTAACTTTTGATGGACCATCGACTGAGATTGCGAGGATGCCGGTACCGGCTCCACATGTGTTGACGACAAATTCGCAGGGTTGACCTATATAACATGCAAAAGGTAGACAATAAGATTATTATATATAATAAATCACATATTTATTTGAATATAAAATTCTGAAAATAATCATTGAAATACGAGTTAATAGATTGTGTTGCTGATACAACAATGAAACAGGATAATCCGATAAAGACAGAGGACGGCCATGTAATGGAAAAATTTGATAAATACTTTTTAAACATAACAGGTGAGAAAATATGATCAAGATTGACAAAATAAATTGACTAATTAGGTATGGGTCTGAAGATGAAATCTATTCCAGTCCTTTATTCTTGTAAAGCAATTTTTAAAGATGGGCCTACTTTTTATTTACATATTCAATATTATATACTAAGCTTTAATATTATGTGGTAGGGTGACCAATTAATTTTTCTGAAATATTGTTTTAGATATTTGTCTCTCTTATTTCAATTTCTTTATATCTGTGTATACAGTACTTGTATATTTTATATTGGTCGTGTACACAAAATGTCTCAGCTTCAAATGCATTTCCATTGTTTTTATGGACAAATAAAGTGTATCGGTAGTAGTAGTAGTATCAGTAGTATATGATTTTACTTTATTTTGAGTTGCAAGACACCAAGGATAAACAATGAAACCCCCAGCTGAAACACAAGAGAGCTGTTAACTCATAGCTCCCCCAACTGAAACATCAGGAGAGTGGCTAGGTTTCAAACTGGGGACCAGTGAGTCTCTATGGTGCATTACACAGCACAGCCACTTCCAGTTTATCCAACTGTGCTAAATGAGCTCTCAATATGCTAACAATTAAAATTATGAATTCCATATCTTACCGGTCTTTCCTTTCTCAAGTCCATCTCCAGTTGCATGAACCATTCCTGGATCTCCGACTTCTTCCTGTGTGCCCACTCGTACTCGGAAGGGACTCCCAGCAATTTGTTGATCACGGAAACTAACGTAGATCATGTGGATTCCGTTCTCATGTGGCATAAACCTAACAGCAAAGTTATCTGAAAGGGTTATACAAAAAAATTACAATTATATACTTTTTTGTTTCAGAAGCATTTATGATTAGTTTACAACTTTTAAGTGGTCCCTCAAAGACAGCAACATAATGAAATCTAAGGACATAAGTAGCCAAAAAATTCAAATTTTGGGGACAACAACCACAAAGAGTTCTGCATATTATTTTAAGTAGGCATACAAAGTACAGTAGAAGACAGCTGAAGTCTAAAGGAATCAGACAAAAACTTCCTGAGACACAATTCTCAAGTAAGGTGTGGGCTTATGCCTAAGGTTGGGCTTATAACCGAGTTGGTACAGTACTAACCTCTGTCAATTTCTGAGATGACACAATCTTCTTCTGTTCCAGTGGGAGACACAACCTTTGCACTGATCTCACCCTTGGCTCCGTTCAATTGGATGGCAAATGATGCTGGTTGGTTAGCCTTTAATCCAGTTTCCTAAAAGGGAAAATGAAGCGGGTTCAGTCCCATGAGGTTTGACATTTTAGCATTCAATACTGGGTATACTACTGGTTTTAAATTTAGCAGGCAGTTGCTTGGTAGTGTCTGTTATACACTAGGCCAAATAAGTGTTGTTTACATCTGGTTTTATGGGTACGTTTATAAATAATAATAATAATAATTTATAATAATAATAATAATAATAATAGTGTACATTTATATACGTGCCAGTATCCATCTAGAAGATGCTCATGGTGCTGTGGACCGGATGTTACACATTCTTATGAACTTTCTACTCCCTAAGGATCACGTCGTGTCATGCAGCCAGTACTGTGTTGGGCGCTTTATTGGTAACTCATTCCAAACCATTGGGATGTACTCATTTTCTCACTAGCTAACCTTAGCATAACATTCACACTCACAATATGAGATAGCCAATTCACGGTGTGTTTTGTCATCATACCCATGATGACAAGTTTTCGTGACATCACTGGCCATTGCTAATGCAGTGTATTGCTTATCAGTCGCCCTGATTGCCAGTCCGCCTTAGATCAACATGTGATTTTTAAAATAATAGTCAAAATTGATTGAAAATTTTACAATAATGCTTGGCCATCATCAATGGCCTGTCAATCCCTATTATATTTAATTGTTGGCCGTTCTTAGTAATGTGTAACATTAATCCCATCAGCTGGCTTGTCAGTTTCATTCCGTTAAAGATTTAACAGTTTCTGAGTAATGTCTATGTCATCTTTTCAGTTAGCTGGCCAGGGTCCATTAAAGATTAGATTTGTATTCAGGGTCCATTAAAGATTAGATTTGTATTCATACCTGTAAACTAGTTACACTGACTCTTCTGGCTTCACCAAGTGTTGGTTGCACAAATGGTCTGAAAGGACTATCTGGGATTGGCTCATCATTGTAAGTAATTTTAACTACATATTCACCTGAAAAATTAAAAATAAAATATTTTAATCGAAATATTTGAATGTGATTTACCAAGAATAACCAATCGAGTCCAAAGACTTCTTGCATTGGTTGTTTAGAATATCGGGAGACAAACCTCCACACTTTCCAGAGTGTCCACTGTGTACTTTACTATGCACATGCCCAGCTCCCAAGTCGCCAGGATTTTTTTTGGAGTCTCCTGGAATTTTGGATCATCTCCCGGGCTCCTGGAATTATCAAATTTCCTCCTGAAATTTAGTTTTCACCTGGAAATTCTCCAGGTTTTGTAAAAGTTTCACAATCAGATCATAAATTGGTCTACTTATTTCAAAATATTGGTTGAAAGTAAGCAACTACGAAGTTCAGTAATGTTTTGGGGAACAGTACAGTAGTAGCACATTTTAGCAGTGACAATACGTGTTAGAAACTACCATTTCACAGGCAAGGTGTTGAGCTTATAAAATGGGTATTTGTACATAGGAAGGGTAGACATTACAAACAGTGGTAGGATGACCACAAAAAAATCTCCAGGAATTCTGTTTTTACAACTTAGGACCTGTGCACATGAACCTGATTGTACATGTCCCAATCTGAAAGATGAGGCACTAGAATGTTGACATTCCAGTTAAAACAAGCAGAGTGACAATGTATGCTAATCAGGGACAATAGATTTCCAGGGTTCAGCACATAACACAGAGCGACTACCAACAGTTTAATTGACTGAGCCAGATGATTGATGGCAGTAGGAGTCTTTGACGCAGTTGTACTCCTTCAGACCACAACCATGAGATTGGGAGTCTAAAGTCATACTGGCAATTTATGTTTGTGCAAGACACTATCCTTATTGGCTCTCTCCACCCAGGAGTATCAATTAATAAATTTAAGATACAAATCTCTATTTACATTACACTAAGCTCAGTCCAAACTATCAAATTTATTTGACAAAACTTTCACATGCCTATATATGGGTATCTTTAAAGTGTTTTGTCAAATAAAGTTTTTTTGTCTGCTTTACATTACAACAGACAGTCACTTATAGGATGAAGCTACACCATGCTTTCTAAACCAAGTGTCATTATGAGGTTAGGGACTGGCACTGTTGGTGATGAAAAAAATAGTGTACAGCCAGGTTCGAACCCAGGACTTTGGGATTGGAAGGCAAGCATGTTAACCACCAAGCTACAGTGCAACTCCACTTTGGGGATACAGGTCACATGTCCTGGGAAAGTGAATTACCCTGTATGAGATATGTGGCAGAGCGAAGCCAAATAAGGCATAAGTCAAAAAAATGAAAATTTAGTTTATTTATAGATTATAAAACTATTCATTATTATCTTTAACTTGTAAATAAATTCAGTTTCACACGATGTTTACTTGATGTACAATCAATTTTCGAACATTTGAAAAGTAGGTTTTTAGAAAACTGCATTTGAAAATTGTTTATCAGTATACATTGACTAAGTAGGGTCATTCTAAATTGCATTTGTTAAAATTGTTTTAACATATATCTGAAAATGTTTAATGTAGTATGAAAGTTGGATGCTTTTTAAATAAAATAAAACTTAAAATTTTTTAATTTGTGCCTACTGTGGAAATCTAGCTTTGCGACTTTGGCTTGGCTCTGCCACATATAGGATGTAACTTTAAAGGGTTAGAAATCTGTATTTTAGTGATGCATACCCTGTTCTGTGGGCACATATGAAACTTGACATGATCCATCTTTGTTGTCAACAAAATTTATGTCTGCCTTAGCTGGGCCTTCGACCGCTATTCCTAATGAGCCTGGTCCGGCCTCTCTTGTCCATACAGTGAATTCAGCTGGTACGTTTACTTCACCACGTTCTAAGCCTAGACCACCAGCATGTACCTTGTGAGCTCCACCTTCACCAAATGGACCAACTGTAAATTGGAAGGGACTCCCTGAAAAAGAAATCATGATTTGTTTAACTATTGTCAAGAAGATCATTCACATAATGCATATTTCTGTGACATGTTACAATAGCAGAACTTGATTGAATCATTTTATATCTCAACAAGATCAGCAGTCCATTTACAAGAACAAGTTACCAAATTTTGCCAATTACTAGACTGATGCTTTTAAGATGTTGCTATGGAGAAAATTGCCAAGGTTGTGGTCAGACTATCAAATTTTATTTGACAAAAAAACTTTGATAAACCCATATATGGTAAGGACATGTCCATATATAGGCATATCAAAGTTTTTTGTCACAGAATATATGAACTGCCCGACTAATTAACTGTTGAGTGCTAGACAAAACCTGCAATAATGCTATGACAACAGATGGCAATAAGAAAAGATTGGTTCTTCAGGTCATGTCATATGTCAAAAGGTTTTGATAAAGGAGTAATGCTTGTGTTTGTCAAAATTAATAAACTGGACTCCTTCATCGTCATCTGATAAAGCCAGGCACTCACTGCATTAAGCAACGGTCGACTACGGTCGCACGACTAAACCATCACTCCCTGTGTGTGGTTTCCAGACGCAAAGACGTTTCTACTCATCGACAAACCGTTGGCTGATGAGTTGAAGACTGACATCGTGTCTGGAAACCACACACACACACAGGTAGCGACGATTTAGTCATCAGACCGTCGCACAACGCAGTGAATGCCCGGGTTAATGGTTGAGGGTGTTGGTGACCACTGACCACAGCAAAGCAATTTGCTTCATACTAAAGAGCAGGGTCAAATACAGCAACCTCTGCTAGAACAAAATAAAAAAAAATTGTGAATTGAATTTTACCTGGCACATGCATGCCTTTGTGTTTAACACTGATTGTATGTACGCCCTTCATTATTGGTACAAAACGAACAGTGTAGCGACAATCTGAACCATCAATGATTTCTGCATCTTCCGTCTTTCCATCGGGATTGGTGACTTGTGCCGTCATGTCCAGAGGATCAGTTCCTTTAGAAATAATTCGAAATTAATGCTTATATTATGCAGTAGTATATGAGATAGTCCCTCTGACAATGGATGTATGGAGAGAAATTTCCAAGAATTACTTGTTACCATAAATACTAAGTCTGGTTAACCTAACCTAACAAATGTTGAAATACCTATCAATAACCAAATGTTGATCAAGTGAAAAGACTGATGCCTCGTTCACGTCTTAGTTCACTCATGAGTGGACTGCCAGCTTGTGAGCTGACATTTCATGTGAATATCAACTCAAGAGCAGATTGCATGGCGATTTTTTTTTGGGGGGTCCATACGTTGTTGCACCCAACCTTATATTAGGAGCGGCAGGTCTAAAATTGATCCTAAAAGTAAAAGCAGACATACAATGAACCATGTATAACATAACCAGGGAACAAAAATATGCAAAAAATGGGGGAATAACGTTTTTTTTTTTGCTTGTCAAAATCAAAACCGGGAACGATGCCCACCCGGACCTGGAAAAGTGCCTGCCCACCCGGATTCGTCCATACCCTCCATCCACGTGACCAGGCACTTACAAGTGGATCACGAGTGAGGTGTGATGTCTTTTTGTGTGATAGCCAACCAGATACAAGCAATGTCCTGTTTACAACCAACTGAACTGTGACAAAATGGCTTTCTTGTAGTATTAAAAGTAGTAGTGATTTTTTTATCTCACTCACAATCCAGCACCTCCACTGCTCACGACTGGTTTAGACATGTGAATGAGGCACAAAAAGAATGTTATATGCAAGTCATAAAATTAACCAACTTAGCTAGAGTTGAAATGATGTTTATTGACCAATTGAAACCAAGTAAACCATCAGTAACATTAAGTAATTATACATACAAACCACTTTATCCAATTTAACTTAGTAAGGGGCCACGTCAAAATATTCTACTTCAGTTACTGCAGTAATCTATTGCTATTATGTCTACTGCAGTTACTGCAGTAATCTATTGCTATTATGTCTACTGCAGTTACTGCAGTCATTCAGTTCATTATGTTTCATTTGGTGACTGCATTGACATACAAGGTCTCATCTCAACAAGTTTTCATTAATTCTCTTTGAGCTACTGAACTGATATGGTTGTCAGAATTGCTGCAGTAACTGCAGAACAGAACAATTTTTACATGGTTCCTAATGCTGTATAAACAATGCTTCTTATACTAGCTAGTAAATCTACCTACATATTGGGGCCACAAGTTGGGGCCACTAGTTTGGGCCACTAACCTGGAACCTTTACAGATATGTCACAAGCTGCCCCGGTGTTCATCACAGGAACGGACTCCATTGAGTGAGTTATTGTCTGCTCGCTCGTTTCAGTTGTGACTCGCGTTTGCCGGTATGAGTTTGTGATCTTTGTCTTCGTTGGGAATGTGTCTTGTGGCTCTTGCACCATCGGAGGACTTGGTTGATAATCTCTAGCTTGTTTCTGCGGTTCCGATTGATTAGGCTTGAGCTGGTCAACTGGGTACAAGTCGTCTTTGGCCGATTTTGGTGGTGGAGGTTTCGCCTGCTGAGTTTTGTTCAGCTTGACACCGAACTTGGCAAATGCACTGTTCTCCGACGGATCCAGTCCATTTTTCTTCGGCTCCTTGGCCTTGCCAGGTTGATCGATGACTGGTTGACGTGGACCTTCCGGTGCCTTTCCCTTATCGGTTCCAGGTTGTTTATTTTTGTCTAATTCAATGACGGAATTGTTAAACTTACAAAAAAATGCATGATATACTTATTGACATGCTGTGAACTCCTGAAGTGCTTGTGTTTGGGGTCTGAGTGGATTGTGTATGGGGAAATATGGTGCAAATAATGAATGTATGGTTCCATCTACAGTGACATGGGTGATCTTTTGGATGATTATCTCCAGTAACAATACTACATCTCTTTGCCGACTGTTGTCTCATTATGTAGTCCCAGTCGTCTACAATCATGCACATCAGCTTGTTGCATCTTCGATTCTTTCACATGCTTAACAGCCATACTCTTTCCATCCATGCAAATGCAGCATCGTCCACTACAGTATAGATATTTCAACTAGATTTCATCAGCCTAATCCTAAATTGCTTCCTATGTTGCTTTAAATATCACATGCTAATACAAATCAGTCATTTTGTATTCTTTTTCAAGTCAAAACTAACAGCTAATTTCTGTATAACATTCTGCTTTCAAGTTTATAAACAGAAAGACAAGCTGGTCAGTACATAATTCTTTCTTGCTTTTTCGTTGCAATTTTTACCTTCCTCATGCTTGTGCATATTCACACACCTAGCTAAAGTGGTTTTTACGCATAATTATACAAATACTAATACATTTCTGCTTCTTGTTGATTTAACATACTTCTAAGTATAAGTTTAAGTTCTTCATCTCTTCGTTTGTTTTAACATGCCTCTATTTAAAGCAAGGAGTGCTCAATATTAAAGAAGTGACTTCCTTTCAATTCAACATATAAAAACTGAATCTATTTAATGGTTGGCTGTTATACTTATAGAAATAAATCTTAAATTCTAATCAGTTGTTTTTAATGTGTTAAATGAATAAATGTTATTTTTTTAAAACTTTTTGTTACGTGGTTAAGGCAGGGGACCATGAACCATAAGGGCTTTAAACCATAGGCCTAGTGAATACAATGGCTAGCATGCACTAGTACATCATTTGAGATGAGTAGGGGGTACCCTGGTGTTCTGGTCAACGGACTGTATCTTTTTTTGTTTAAAAATGTCTTAGTTGTGAAGGAATGAAATATCATTTTGACTAATTCAAGTAAAACAAAACCATGCACTTTTTAAAGTAAATTAAAATAAGTATTTACACAGTCAAACTTGCCTAAGTAAAATCCACATTGGCATGAAAAAAAATTGAAAGAAAAACTTAAAGATAGTTAATGAAAACATTAACCTGGAATGAATAAAATAAACTCTGTTGACTTCAGCAAGTTTGACTGTAGATAATAGATATCAGATTGCTTTTTTAACATACCTGGAATTTTAAGGCCTAAGTCACATTGGTTACCAACATGTGAAACCGGTGAAGCATGTCGGGGTTTTACGAGTGTTTCCGTTACCATTTCACCATCTTTGCCATGAACTTTGACCTTGAATGGACTTCCTGTATGTGGGGAAAAAAATTATAAGTTATAAAATATAAATAAAGAGAAAGTAACAATCATTTAATAATAAAATAAGTAAATTACTAAAAAATAAATATTACCACTTTTATTCATGTTGCCTTTCCACTCAGAAGTAAATACTCAGCAATACTGATTTGTGAATGCATTGACTTGTGTTATGGCAGTAAGAATATGGAATGCATGCACAGGTGCACTGGGGGAGTAGGTGTTCTAATGGCTGGGTTAAGAATTTAAAGAGCTCTGTGACCTGTCAATCAAACAATTCATCATCCAATCATGCTGTGGTATTTTGTTCAGTCATCTTAACGGGTGGTAGTCGCTTTGCTGTGCATTGAACCGTGAAGGAGCTTTGGACCATAGTTCAATTCGTAAGCTATGCATTTCAACGATAATAATATGTTAAACGACGCTTGTGAAAAACCAGCCCCTATGCACATTTATTGGAGCAGTACATATTTTCTTCAGATAAGAGGACGGCCTCAGTGTTATTAATATCATTATTTAAACTTTTGCAAGGTCTAATCACCAGTAAGGACTAGATATAATTCTTAATTCTAATTTTGAGTTAAAAATGACATCACCAATTCATAGTTTCTGGCTTTGCATCTGTGCCAGAGAAATTTTATACGACCAAAGCGGAGACAAAATTGTAGTTGGAACTAAAATTGGGTTGACAAGACAAGACACTCTGGCTTGCCAGCTGCTGAGAATCTTAATGTTCTACCGTTTTAACTGCATTTCTTTGTTTACTAAATGTACAATTTCTTTGAATATTTAGTGTATGTTTGAAGTAGTCTGGGTTTTCAGCTAAAGTTTGAAATGGACAGTGACAGAATAACAGCACTATTTTACAATTATGACATTGCGTCGGCCCTGGGAACAAAATAAATCTTTCAGTGAAAGCTTTATGCTTTTTGGAAAACTATATGATTGCCTCCTAACATTCAGACCAATCACTACTAGGACAATGCCCCACTGGATTAAGTCTGCAGACTTACGGGTCATCTCTGGGTCATTTACACAAAAAATATTCAATTAATTGGATTGCCAATATATAATAACAATAAATAGTATTGCCTTTATTACAAAGGCATCTAAGAGGTTCACATTATCATCTCCAGTCATTAGAACAAATGCTTCTGGACAAAATCCATTCCGCATGTTGTAGTTGTAAATAACGCATAAGGCATTTGTGCTTCCCAGGGACCCACTTATATTCATGGGTGTACATAAGCAAGGTGGATAAATTACCAAAGTAAGTTTTTTACTTCAACAGAATACACCAGTTTCAAGTGGGACCATGACCTAAAGATTTATAAACTTAATTGACCTCCATCCACAATCATATACTATACTACTATACTATATATACTATATTATATCCTAATGTAATACTTATTTTTATATTGTGTGGAAATACATGCAAACACACTGTCACTTACTGGTCAGCATGTTACATATTAATATTCAAGTTTGACCGGCTCAATACTATTGAACTGTGCGTATTGCTAATTAACAAAGAAACCTACAAGAGTTGCTGTTAATGTTTTTCGCAAGAGAAGGACATGGATTTTAATTTTGCCACAGCTCGAACAATATTTTTCGGTATCCCCGTCAAAGGCTTTCAATATTACATAATTATGCATTAAATTTAATGGGATGATCAAGTTAAACCTAATCAGCATTATTTCCTCTAAAAAAATTGGACAAATGCTTCTAGACGCAATCCGTTCCACCATGTTGTAGTTGTAAATACTGGATATGTCATTTATACCTCCTAGGGACCCACTTTACTCATGGGTGGATAAATAACAGAGTTAACTTTGACGGTAATCGTGGTTACTACTTCCGTACAGACGGTCACCTAACTCCGTTATTATCTGATACTATCTGATAGAGTGCCTAATCAGGATGATCTCCCTGTCGTGTAGACATGGCTTATGTCTATGTGAAGACATGACTTAAGTTCTATGAACTTAATTGACCTCCATTGACAACCATGTACTGATCATTTATACCTCTGAAGGACCCACTTATACTCCTGGCTGGATAGAGACAATGTGTACTCAAACATACCTGGTACATGTTGGTCAGCATATTTGACATTGAGGATGTAATTTCCAGGTTCGTGTGGCTTGTACGTGACAATGCACGTTCCATCACCATTGTCTTCACAGTTGATCTCAGTCTTGCTTGGACCTTCAATTGATACACCAAGGCCACCAAACCCTGATAAAAAAAAAATCACATTATGCATTCAATTTAATAGTATGAACAAGTTGAAATTAATAAATTATTAATTGTATATTTAAATTTAGGAAATACGCAAAACATTTTACAATTTTTGAGCTTCGGCTTTCACTAATTTTTTATTCAGTTTCTTGAACTGATGGCAATCTTGCTTGGTAACCTGACTGGATAAAGCAATGTCATTGATGATACAGCCATATTTCTGTATAGAAAGCAGCATACGCACAAAAGCAATTGAAACAAAAATATATTTAGTTTACACATACATGTTTCGTTGTTCTTTGTCAACATCCTCAGTGCATTAAAATAAAGGAACAGAAATTTATAATATTCAAGGTAATACCAAAGATCACTTATAAGAACGAAATTATGTTTTAGGTTTTTGGCGGGTTTAATTTTACTAAATATTGGCATAAATTAAGGTTGTAAATATATAGATGCTGTAAATATATAAATGATTCAAACATATAATACTGGATTAATGACTACAGATATTGAGGCGTACTTCAATTTTCAGGTACTAGGACTCGGACCATAGAAACTGGACATTGAGGTACCTCTGCTTGAAAAAATGTTGAGTCAAACTGGTGTTGCAAGCTTTGCTTATTTATACTGCTATACTATCTTTGTACTGAGTATCAGGCACTCTTTAGAGGGCAGGTTCACCCAAAAAATTATCTTCCTTATATGTTTTAGTTTATCATAAAAAGTATATTCAGCCCGTTTCTGAATTTTTGCGATTCATTTTACCTATCATAATTATTGGTGAAATAGACGAAAATTGCTAAGTGGGGGGATAGTTCAAATTACAAGATCGAATCCCTATTCTTTTACATACAAATTGTCTGAAAGAGGGGTATTTAAATAAATTGTAAAAAATCAACAGTCATTCTAAAAATATATAGAAAAAATACTTTTCTTGTGTGTTTAACCAATATTGTTCATTTCTGATGTTTTCATATAGTGTAAAGTAGCCATTTTTATTTGATACTAAAAAATTACCCACTTTGCTATTTTGTGTGTAAAAGAATAGGGATGAAATCTAGCGTTTATTTTTAATTATATTTTTCAATTCATGAGACTCGAGGACAAAAATAATCCTAAAAATTCCCAAATAGGGCTGAATATATTTTTTATGATTAACTAAAACATAATGAATAATATTTTTTTGTGTGAACCTGCCCTTTAACTAGTTGATGCCAATTATGTACATTATGGATCCATGTCAAAATCATTCTACTGCAGTTACCAATGCCATTATGTTTTCATTGGGGACTGTAGCAAACCAATTTTGACTTGGTCCTTAATTAAATAGATCCACATACCAGCTTTAGAAGTGTCAACCTTGAATTCTGAGATCTCTCCAGCATCTCCCTCAGCGATTCCAAGACCTGACACCTTGACTTTAGAAGCATCACCAACCTCTTGTGATCCTACAATGATCTTGAATGGACTGTTGGCAATGTGACGGCCAAATTTCTTTACTGTTACGACATGTTCTCCTACTTCCTTAGGTGTGAATGTAATACCTAAATAAATACAGAAATACAGTCAATTTAAACTGATTTCACAGTTCAGGTTGAAAGAAAAAATGTATAACATAACCATGACGAAAGAGCTGGAACAAACCTTTAGAAGTTCCTGACAGGACATGTACCTCAAGGCAATGTTGGTAACAATGTAAGCAGAAAAAATTCTAGAGGACATAACTGGTCAGTAAACTGTGAACTGATCTCACAGATCAGTTCAATGGAAGCAGGACTCCTAGGGACCCACTTATACTCATGGGTGGAAAAAGTCAAGACGGATAAATTGCCCAAGAATTATGTATGTGTATATGTCTATGTGAGGACATTACTTAAGTTCTATGAACATAACTGACCTCCATCGACAATCATATACTGATCATTTATACCTCTGAAAGACCCACCTATACTCCTCCCCCTAATAATATTATAATATATTATATGATTCCTTTTTCCAGTAACAAAAAAATTGTGGCTGTCTGGCAGGATTGCTTCAACTTTTTACAAATTCTGTACACGCTGTCCTCAAAGTTTTGTGTGTTCACTACAAGGCTACTGTACAGCGTCGAGTGGCTGTTTTCAATAAGGAACCTTTATAAGAACAGTATGTAGAAACTAACAGTAAATGTGATGGTGATCTGGCTAATTATTTCCTTTTATGAAAAATCAGTGTAGCGTGAAGTCCCACTTCAGATCTTACACTGGACATGTTTTACGGAGGCACTCACAGGCGCATGAAACCATAAATCTTCACTAAAATTTAATCAATTATTCCCTGGGTCGGTTTCAAGCTTCCTTGAAAATTTTGTCAGAATCCGCCAATTACTTTTAAGTTTTGCTGTGAATAGACAAACACACTTAACACCACGACTGAAAACAACCCCAATTTTCTTGGCGGAGGTAATAATGCTGTCTATGGCCACAATCCAGAACAGTGCAGGTAATCAAAAGTAAGCACCCTGCTGAAGAGCACACTTGAGAGAACAAGACGAAGAGAGCTACTGAAATGGAGAGTCATGTTGGCCAACGTTCAAAGATGGCAATGATAAATACTAGTTGAACAACATGGAGCAAAAATACTCCCTATATAACAATGCAATAATTGTGATGACACTAGTACTAAGCAAAGCCAAACTGACGCTTTCAATACAAGAGCTTAACTAACAAACACCAAGCCCCTCCCTCTCCTCGATATGATCACACAGAAATTTACCTATGTTCTGGTTAGGTAGCCTTTTAATGCTGAATACATCAGTTTCAAATGGAGGCATAACCTAAAGATTTATAAACTTAATTGACCTCCATCCACAATCATATACAAAACTCTAATTTTTGTATCATATCGTAATAGGGGAGGGGCAATACAGTTTTCAATCTCACCGCTAGAGGCACCGTCATCGTCGGTGGTGAATCATAGTCTTGAGAGGAGACAGAAACATTGTACACTTTGGATTTCATGCCAGTATACAGTTTTGTTTCAAAAGTATCTTTTTTTTCTTCTTATAATTATTTTTATGTTGTGTGGAAATACATGCAAACAAACTTGGCACATACTGGTCAGCATATTACATATTATGCATTAAATTTAATGAGATGATCAAGTAAAAACTAATCGGCATTATTATCACAGGTCTTTTGAACAAATGTTTGGCCTATGGCTTAAAATTCTATTTATTTATTTCAACATTATTTTGTCTGTGTGGTCCTCCAGCAAAGGCTGGATCAATCAACATTATGAATATTAAGGTTTACCTATGTTCTGGTTAGGTAGCCTCTTAAGCTGGCAAGGTTCTTCAAGGCCTGATGGTGATTTGATACTGGCTGTTAACAGGCTAAGATCAGGCTCATTGATTTTGAGAGGTACATCGCTGCACGTTCCCACAGACATTGAAGCACCAGTTTTATCTGTAGTAAAGAATGCAATTATATTGTTGTAACACATTAAAAAAATTAATCCTGCTTTTATTAAACGTTCAGAAATTTTCTCTAACTTGCTAAGTAAAGAGCATGTGAGTCATGATAGTAATGTTGAGGCCGGCTAAGTCACCATCAAATACGATACTGTCATGTTTATTTTCTTTTTATGTGAGAATTTTTATATCAGAATTTTGTGTTTTATGGAAAGATTTGTTTACGTAAAACAACCACCATGAAATGATTGCCGAAAGAAATCTAACAGAATTCTTTCTTTTGCATTACCCAATTAGAATATTTTTTTTTAAATGTGGCAAGGCATGGCATGGCAAGGCATGGCATGGCATGGCAAGGCAAGGCATGGCAAGGCATGGCATGGCAAGGCATGGCAAAACCACAAAGTTGTCGTACATGAAGTACAAAAAAAAACGCAAATAAACAGGAAATATAGATAAAAAAGGAATTTTTGCATATTTTGTTCCATAACTTCAAATGCCCGATTTTGATAACTGACCATCAATCATTAAAGCTTAAAACAAGTGCAATACAGTGTTAATATTATCTCAAACTTTCAATTTTGGTATAATTTTGGTGATTTTGCCATGACATGCTCAAACGTGGGTTTGTCGGTCTTAAAAAATACAGTAATAAGGTTGTAGCCCCCAATACTGTATTTTTAAAAATTTGTATGACTATGTATTTTTTACAATTTTTGGTAACTTTATATAATTAGTTGAATTTCGGGGTTTTTTTGATTCTCAAAATGTTTGGTTGGTTGGGCTTGGGAAACAAAATTATTTTTAGGCCTACTATGAATAAAAAACCAGCAAGTTTCTTACCAACAATTTTAGCTGTGAATGGACTTCCTGGAACATGTTTATCAGCGAATTTAACAGTGAGTGCATAATCACCGGGTTTAACAGGATGATATGTTACATCACACGTTCCATCTTTGTTATCTTTACATTTTATTTCAGCCTTCGATGGACCTTCAACTGCTAGGGCGACACCACCAGGTCCGGCATCTTTTGTGTTAATTGTGAAATTACATGGTTCTCCACAGATTCCATGGGTCAAACCAGGTCCGTAGGCAGTGGCTTGACCACTCTTGATTTCATCAACATGGAATTGGAATGGACTTCCTATGGGAAACAATGTAAATAAGATATTATTATTTGATATTAAAAACATTGAATTTTCCGATAGTGATTGCATAGTACACAAGCATTGCAAACATGGCTTAAACATGATTTTAAGTGATTCTAACTTCCTTTTTGTTGTTTCAATAAAATATTACTTGTTACAACAAGCGAATTACTTGCAAAATATGTACCTTCGTATATGCATCTAAATTTTAATATGAAAATATTTTAAGATAGTGGGTGAAACAAATCTAAAAACATGTGCACAACTTTTGTTTTTGGATTACAGCCCATAAACAAATGCAATACAGTTGAACCTCTCGTAAGCGGACACCCTCGGGTCTGGGAAAAGAAAGGTGTCCACATACGAGAATTTTGGTTGATAAAGGGCCAAGGTTTATGTCTTTATGTCTCACATTCCTCTCAAATTTCTGTACACCGCATTCTGTATTTATTAAATATTTTAAATATTGGTTTAGTAATATTATTCTCAGCCATTACAGTACAAGAACGATTGTGTATAAAAAATTGTATTAGTTGTACAGAAAAATCACCAAATCTTCCAGGATGTCCGCTTATGGGAGATAAAATAAAATACAAAAAACATAAATTAAATAAATTTTAAGACAAAAAGTGTCCGTGCCTGCTTACAGGAGGTGTCCGCTTACAAGAGGTACCAAATTCACTACTTAGATAGGAGTGTCCGTTGTGGGAAATGTCTGCTTACGGGAGGTGTCTGCACAGGAGGTTCAAACTGTAGTGATAACATTAACATGGACTGAAGATTTGGTGTACATTGGCAAGCACTATTAAAGCATCCTGGAAAATTACCAGAAGGCTACTGATATTATTTTCTTGTTTCAAATAAAAAAAGTTATGTACAGTGTATATTGTACAAAGTGCATCATGAACTTTCAATTACAATGATCATACCTGGGATAAATTGATTGTTGTATTTAATTGTTAACTGATGAAGACCGGTTTCTGTTGGTGCGTATTTAACTGTAATTGTGCCATCTTTGTTCTCTGTAATCTGGGGCTTGTGCTTCTTACCAGATGGTGTTGTAACCTCACCTAAATAAAGAAAAAATAGAGCAAATAAAACAAATTAATGTTGGAAATTTACAATAAAAATTCGTCAAGTGAGATTCAAATTTTGTAGAGACATGCTTTTTAAACCATTATGCCGCTTAAGGAGTGGAATTATTAAGTGGTGAGAAAGAACCTAGTATTTAATCCACAGTTCGAACCCAGGACTTTTGGATTGGAAGGCAAACATGCTATCCACCAAGCTACACTGCCCCCTCTCTAACAACCAAACTACAGCGTCACTCTTATTGTGGAATAATAAAGACTGTTCACTTTGTCTAGTTTTTTTCTGCAATGGCATTGTTGATTTTGGCCCTTTAAAAAGGGCCCAGTGTGTATTTTTTCATAGTGGTCATTTTTGTTATAATTAATCATTATTTATATTTTGTTTCATTGAACCATGGAGGCATTAATTTAACATACCACTGGGTTGACACCAAGCAATGTATATTATCCCTATATAGACATCTATTATTGTGCCTTGGTTTATGTTAGCTATCAATGTCTTCGTAATTAACCATAAAAGTAGTTCATTAAACTGCCCATTGCTGCTATCTATCAAATATCTACGAGTTATCATTCTTACTCAATGAAAACACATAAACCACGAAGTTATTAGTAAACTTGTCTTACCGTGTATATGTCCGGAACCAGCTCCGGAAACCGGGATTACAAGGTCGAAAGGTCGGCATTCTTGCGGCATTGCAGCAGCTGAATCGACACCCTCTACTTGGATCGGTAATATCTCTTCTTCTGGTGGACCCTCGGCAGCCTAAAAAAAAAAAAAAAAAATATAATTTACAACTTTTGGTATATAATTCACTTGGAAAACGACAAAATACAATACAGTCAAATCTCCTGACCATTTAAAGGTTCAGTTTATTATGAATAATAAACCATTCATACATTATTTCAGCAATATTGTAAATAATTTAAACCGAGATAAAATTGAATGTTTTTCAGTATTTTTGTTGTTAAACTTTTGCAAATATTGTAACACTATAAAGGGAATAATAAATAATAATAATTAAGTTTTAAATGAATAAATTATGAATTATGATTACAATGTCTTGAGATTTTTCAATTGACAGAGTAAACAAAATTGGAAACACAGATGAAATTGGTACTGCCACTTTAAGCCATTCAAAGCCATAATGATTGTGATGATTGCCGAGCTGGTAAATAGACCCTAACCAAGGAATTCCTTAAGGTCGGGTAAACGCTTTAGCTTTCACAACAGTCGAGATATCCTAACCAGGTGCAGGCATTGGAAAGTAGGGTAGTCATCTTTATGATGTAACTATATGATAAGTACACCAAGTGCTGGTGCCATGTTGTAAATCTCTGTAAACAAGATGATGGTGGATGGAAGGCAGGGCTGATAGGTTACCAGTGTATGCTCATTCAGCTGGTAAGGGTTAGTGCTTTAAGGGTTGACTGAGACAGCACCTGGGGTGTGTTAATGTTTTTCTAATCGTTCCTTTTTTTTTTCAGGTTAAAGATTTATGAACACGAAGATGTTTAGCATTTGGTAAACATTTTCCAGTTATGAAACTTCAAATTTGAATATGCTTTACAACAACCTTTGTTTTCATTAAATGTCTGACTATTGACACTCCAATAATTTGCCATAGTGAACTTCAACATTAGTAGGGACAATTATTTGAAGAAGGCACTATCCAAAATGCTTATGAAAACCAATATAAATTGAGGGACTGCTAATGATAGATTCATAGACATGTTACATGAACTGAGATATATCAACAATGCTAGTAATACATAATGTTGATTAAGTTTGCATAGAACTACATAGGTAGGTAAATGCTTTTTTAATACTTTTTACTATATCAAATATAAAGTAACACCCATTAAATTAATGATTCACTTAAAACAGTTTAAAAATGTCTTTATTGAAACAAATTTAATCTGCATAGTATATTATACATCACATACCATATTAAATTATATAAATATTGATGAATTTTATGTAGTCAAAAACAACTTTTCTGAATATAGAATTCTTGACATTTTGTATGTGTATTTTCACCTTACCAGTACCCCGTCCCCAACTGGCTCAATTCCGACACCAAATCTCTAGGAGAGAGCAATTGATTAATAATAACTAGGCAAGGTTATTGCTATGAAATATTTGTTTATTTTTGCAGGCTCTACATCTTCCAAATAGCATGTTGTTATCTGTCTAGTTATCTATCTCCGATTCACTCGTTATCTTTTACTGACCATTTGTCATACACATTGACCAGTTGTCTTACATAACAAAATCTTCCAATTGACCGCATTATTTACTCAGTTTGTAAATGATGCGGCCATATCGTACTTCAACGTAAACGTTGACTTATGATTTAAAGTTTGTTCAATAGAGTTGTGTAAACGGGCAAAGAGATAAGATCAGTACGTGTGAATTTAGTTATTTAATGAATTTGAGGGCCTAATACACAAACACTTTTAGATTTATGTATATAAATTGATCAATTATGTCAAAATGGCTTGATTTTACTTGTCCCAAAGTAATTATGTAAGGGTTTATTATAATAAAATTATTTAGTAAATCCCAAGTGACTTACACATATACAGCATTAATGGACTTGGGTTTGGATGAATACGTAAATATGAAACTTACTTAGTTGTTTTACATCCTTTGGATAACTTCCTCAAGGTTTATTTTAAAAGTTTATCCAACTTATTAATATTTATAAATAATTGTTTTGATTGATTTAATAAAAACTGTAAACGTGGTGCTAATTAAAGTAGTATTGTGTATATATTTTTGATAATGTAGGGCAATTAATAATAATATTTTGGATTTTTAAAGCGCCTAATATTGTTGAACCTCTAAACGCTGTGGACTAGATGTTGCGCATTCATATGACTTTCTACTCCCCTAAGGGTCCTGTCATGGCATGCAGCAAGTACTGGCTTGCACTTGCGCCATTAAAATTATCATTTAATAATGCAGTGTTTACAAATTCTGTTATGTATGATATATTCTACTATATTTTAAATTCTCTCAATTGATGAAAACAAAAACACAGAAGATACAAATTTTTCCCCAAATATTTTTTAACATATTAAACTGAGTATAAATTCTTCTTTTAAATATGACTAAAATTTAATTCTGTTATCAATAGTCAACATAAATAATACAAACATACTTCCAAATTATGGTGTTGATGTTTTGCGATCATTACTATTTTTAGATTCCCATAGCCTACAGCAAGGTTAAATTTAGCGGTGTAAGTAGTGTTACACCCCGAGGTTGTTATGACGATAAACATGAAAAACATGAATATCAATAGCGACTCATCATTCAACGTACACACTTCAAAAGCAAGGAATTAACATTCCAAAGACATAGCGAGTATAGTGTTAGTGAACTTTAGGCATACCAATTAGTAATGTTTTGAAGACAGGGTTTTAAAGATTTAATACAAATATTTCAAGTTGATGTGGGAACCTTCCGGAAGACCATTCTTAAAAATAATTGCACTTTTATATACTTGATATGCTTATCCACCAGACAGTATAATTGTAGATTTAAAGGGCAGGTTCACCCAAAAAAATTACATTATACGTAATATTTAATCATAAAATGTATATTTAGCCCTATTAGGGAATTTTTTACGAGTTTTTTTTCCTCGAGTCTCATGTATTTAAAAATATAATAAAATAAACACACAAAATAGAAAAGTGGATAATTTTTTTACTATCAAATAAAAAATGGCTACTTTATACTACAGTATATAAAAACATCAGAAAGAACAATTTTGGTTAAAACACAAGAATAGTATTTTTCTATTTTTTTTTTAAAAGACCGTTGATTTTTCAGAATTTATTTAAAATACCCCTCTTTCAGACAATTTGCATGTAAAAGGATAGTATGTAGTATTTTTCATATTTTTCATTTAATTATTTTGCCTCATATTAACACACAATTTAAGCATATGAATTATATATACAATGACTCAATACATATAAAATAGATATAGGTATAAAATAGATTAAAATAATCAGTAGGAATGACTACAAGGACAACCTAGAAAATCAACAAAACTAATTTCAATTGTGGTCCCGAATTAAATTGTGGGAAATATAAAAAAAATACCAGGAACTATTGCAACTAATATTAAGAATCAATGTATCATGAAAAAAAGGAAATATATTGCCCAATTAAAATTATACATATTTCATGATTACCATTTAGAGACTATTTTAGACCTATGGAAATTAAAGTGGTATAATACAATACAATACAAAAATCTTATTTCCAGCAATCACATAATAAATATAAAATATAAGTACATCTTCTAAAAAAAGCTGGGAAATGTATTATTTGCTTTTTTTTATATAACCAGACAAAACTTCTTTAGGTCTTATTGTTCTTCAATTCCCTCAAAACATTATCAGTCGAGACTAATGAAAGCTTCAACAACATTAAGCATTAAACTGACCACTAACATTTATTGACAAAATTAAGAGGCAACTCTGGAAAAGTATTAAAAATGATGGTTTATAAATTCTATTTATATTAATAGCAATTTTACTATTTTTATATAAATTATAATTTATTTGTATTTATTTGTAATTATTCAAATTTTAAATACCACTGTAAATCTTCTAAATGTTTTTAATTTATATTAAGAAATAACATGATCATAAATAGTATTTGTATCAAAAATTAAAGACGAAAAACCACAGCTGCCCTGGTTTAGCTGGGCCTCCCCACCTGGCTAAGAAGAAATCGACAACCGATATAGCACACACACATTGTCACTGTAACATAATATATAGAGGCTAATATACAGCACATGATACGCTATGCTATAAGCATTCCATGCCTGTTTTTCTAAGGTAAGTAATTAGTATCGGAAGACTTCCCAATGTGATGATTGTTATTACGTATGATAAATGGTTCCGATGACATTCATAACCTGTGAATGATTTGCGACAGAAAATTTATTGATCGTTATATATATATTGTATATTTTAAAAATAAGGTACTTAAATTATTAATATTTTTTATTTATTTCTAAATTATTAGAATTTTATATATTCGGTGTTCTTCACATTTTTGTCTGTTTTGACGTCAATATTAACTGTAAAAATAAACAGAGCGCTGATAAAAATGAAGAAAATAACCGTTGATTTTGTTGTAAAATACCATCCAATTACCGACAATGTACACCCCACAGTTTAAGAGCCAAAACCCATCTGATAGAGTTCACACTTTGCTTTTGAGTGATACCCAGTTGTTTATTTTATTACCAGTATACAAATTAAAATTGCCAAAACATTAGTATTAATTTAACAAACTACAAATTATCCAAAATTAATCAGCAATTAATCCATCAATCAAGCAATCAATTGACCATAGTATCAATCAGTAATACACTAACAACTAATAACTAATTGATTAGCCAATCGATCGACCAACCAAACAGCCAACCAATCAAACACAGAGTAAAAATAACAAAATTAAAAATAAAACAAGTCAATTTTAATTACCTAAATCTTCAGTGAAATAAAACAAATATTGATTTTTGGGAGGAAAATTTATTTACATGAAAATACATTTCACTGAATTATTACTAATTTCTTTAACAGAGTTCTGATTTGTTGAACAACATGTTTAATTTAAACAAGGTCATCAACCGGAACATCAATCATCATAATGCGAACCTGCGTATGAGAGCGCAACTCAAACAAATGTCACTTCATTCTCAACTAACTTCAGGAGTACCAGATCCAAAAATAAACCAATCCATTCATATATGCAAGACACCAAATTTGATCATCTCATTATACTGCTAGTAGCCGACAACCAAATCAGGAATAGGCCGAAAATAAACCTAACAATTCAATACCCAGCACTGCTATCTATTACGTAGGTAAACGGCAGACATAGTACCTTAGGGTAGGAATATATGCAAAGTACTAGGGAGTCAAATTATCACATACATATTTGAGAGTTAGAAAAATGTTTAATATTTTTGCAATTATTGATGATTTATGAAATTGATGATTAAAATATTTATATTAAGATTTATAGTGATATTAAATATTGCTCCTTTATCTCAGCTTTACTTTAAAAAATCTTCATTAATTGCTTAGCAAAATATAATTGTACTGGTTTCAACTAAATTTTCACATTTTTAAACAAATTTATAATTTGAATCTTTGCGTTGCTCAACCCCGACTCAAAATAACTAATTAAAAGCTAAATATATACTGTAACATAATCCTGAAAAAAAAAATTGTATCCTGAAAAATTGTGAAAATATTGCCTTCTAGTTGCTCAGAAATTGTACAAGTAACTTAAATACTCTATAATACAACAATTATTTTCTCCTAGTATAATTTAGGGGGCTGCGATTACACTTTGTACCCCTTGCATCCACCCCAGGTTTCAAATCTCAACATTGTCAAAATATTGGCCTCTAGTTGCTCAGAAATTGTACAAGTAACTTAAATACTCTAATACAACAATTATTTTCTCCTAGTATAATTTAGGGGGCTGCAATTACACTTTGTACCCCTTGCATCCACCCCAGGTTTCAAATAACATGAAATGTTGGAGACACCACACAATTGTTGATCCGCCAAATAATCATTGAATCATTTGTCATAAGTATGTTTGCCTATCTTCAAAAGCAAACAAGTTTCACCATGTGTTGTCAACAATGAAGTGGTCGCAAGTGTTATTAACATCATTGGTTTTGCAACATATACCATTAACTGACCATTACTACAACATGTGCATGGATATACATTTTATTTTTTCAACAGAACAACTGATAAAAGACAATTTAACCATATTTTAAATCATAAATTTTCATAATAGAGAATGATTTATTGACAAAATAGTTTAAAATTTTACATTTTTTAAACTCCTTAAATTTTGGAATAAAAATGTTTGAGGTAATTTTGAGTGATGTTTTAAATCCTACTAATGTAGTATGAAAAAACCCACAGAAAACCTGTTAATTAGTAGTGAACACAAATAAAAAAATATGGTAAACTGTTTTAAAATTAATTGCTTAAACTTCTAACAACAATTAAAATATTGTTAAAAGTATTAAAGTTTAAGCTTGCCATTGCCAATAATATCCCTACAAATGAATGATTTTATTAAAATTATCATTATATTTTCCCAGTTAGTTGGACATCTGTTAAACCGGTTCATTGGTCAAACAATTCTTTGAATATTTGATGCAGTTTTTTTTTTTTTAAAGACAAGCAAAATAATAGCAGAAATATTAAACTTATAAACGTAAGGCCAAATAAAAAAATATACTTTAATAATAATTTTTTATGACAAAGTATTCCAAATTGTCAGTTAATTTAAGCTATTGAGTCATTTTCGTAAGTTGGGAGTTCCAACTATCTTCTTTGTAGGATGAATACCGTATTGAAAATTTTATTTTTTAAAAAATCATAACATAATCATAACATAGTGAATTATGTTGATTACCCTTTAACAATATACTGCAAAATAAGACAACCTCCTTTGAAATGTATTTAGTGGTTGATGCTTAACAAGTACATTTTTTATATGACCCAATTTTGAAATGTTTTAATTTTTATTCTTATTAAAGTACACATTAACATGGATATCATTAGCATAAAATTATCTTACCTGTCAGAAAAAAGGAATTTGCAAATCAAATTATTTGTCAATTATCCAAGATCCAATAAGTTAAATCAAAATCCGCTCAAGCATGAAATTAACCAAAAAATCACGGGCATAAAATCCGGGAAGACTATATTCCAATAAATTACAAGAAAAGAGACAAATCAGGGAGACTTGACCCTGCACCACACCTGACAATTTTTTGGAGGTAGGTAAAGCGATGAACGAAGAATCATCCAATAAAAAACGAAATGGACTCACTCAAATGACATCATCGTTAGCTGACTGCTAAGTTGTCATGCCAAATATGTCGTATGTCTTTTCATAGCTTGAATCACTCTTGCTTGTATAAGTCTTGCTGAAATGCTATCCTACCTAGGTATTTCATTAATGCTAAGGACTTCTTTGCACAAAAAACTGCAGATAAATAACCCCTACAACATGAAATGGATCAGTCCTTACTGAAACTTTTCTATTATTAATCTGAATTAACCAGATTCATAAAATTATTTATAAGCCAAAAATACACCAAATTTGGTTACATTAATCAGAAATGATTATAAATGGACAATTCCTAAATCAAAAATGGATTAATTAATCACTTTTTACAATTGATGTAAAATAACTAAATGTACAAGATGAAAACAAATACTGCAGATAGATAATTCCCCAACATTAATGGATCAGTCCTTCCTAAAAGTTTCTATGATAACCTTATAAACAAAAACTGGACACAAACAACCCCTAAACATAAATGAATCAGTCCTCATTAAACTTTTAGCCCAAAATTAACAAGATGCATAAATTATATCTGACAGAGACAAAATTTGGCATACGTAAATTATGAACGATGTTTGAACAGTTATGACCAGCTAATGATATGGAGCCGATTACCTGACTGCACATGCTAAAAATAACCACAGATTAATTAATAGTTTAGCATTTGTGCTATGCACTAATTATAGATTTGTACAGTGTTTTTAAATGAACTAGATTCTATGATAATCATTTACAAGGTCTCCCACTGCTAAAGACCACCTCAATTTTACGGACCACTTTAATCTATAGACTGTCTAAACCAAATTACCATAAACCAAAGTACCATGTTTTTTTTTTGGACCACTTAAATGTAAAGGCCACTTTAAGTTCCAACCCAATCAAAAGAAATTTGTTCCACTATTTAAAGGTAATCAAAATATAAAATTTATGCCATTTGAAAGACCGTTTAGTTAAACTAAGTCAAATAAACGACGCATTTCAATATCTTATAAAGACCAGCCCTATTTAAAGACCATCTCTAAAGACCATTTTTTATTCAAGGTTTTCTTCTATAAAGTCTCTTTTATAAAGTCTGTTTTTAAATACCTCAAATTAAATACATCCTCTATTGACAACAAATCTATTCCACAAGTCAAACGCTACAGAGTACAAAATTCATAATGAGATGCCATTAAGAAGTCACGATTGAGAGAAAGGATAGAACCATATCCCTTCCTTACTTTATTATTGATAACCAAAACGTTAAATATATTGTCACTAAGACTTCAGTCAATGAAATACAAGGCTAATGTCATAATTAAAAACTTAATTGTTGAATCAGAAAAACTACTTTCCTCATGGTTGAATGATGGTTACTTAATTGGTAACCTAGCAACTGATGATTGATGGGGATATATCTCTAGATTGTCAATTATAATTTTGATGATACGATCAATTAAACACCTGTATCGAAGGGGCTTCCACCAGGTTATCATACTGTCAGCCTACCTACAATTTTGTTTATTTTTAATCATATACTTGATTGATCAGTATTAGCAGACCCTAAGAACACAAGAATAAGTTAAATACACACTGGTATAAGTGCTTTGTTTATGTTTATATCTGACAATTCTTCACAAATAATAATAACCATAACATAACAGAAAAAAAGTTATTGAGTTAAGGAGATCGTTCAGAGAAATTAGCCCCATGCTGTCTCTAATGACTTCAGTCAGGATGTAGTTAACAGATCATCTTTCAGCCTGACTGTGTTATCGGTAGCTTGCCTTGTCAGCCCCTGGTGGCCTAGCTTCATTTCGATCAGTTCTAGGCTTGTAGCCTTAAATGGTGCTGCAGTAAAATCATATTGAACATACCTCGGATGCCAAAATGTGTTTAAAAGACTGTAATAGCCAATGGAATGCGACGAGCAAGTCGAGCGCTTTTAAAGGGGCAGGCTTAAGTGGGGACATTCTGCAAGCTGTTACTCAGGCCCATGACCTAGAAGATATTAGGGTTGCTGAGATGGAGATGGTAATCAAACAAGTTAACAACTAATTTAATTTTAATGATTTGTTTTAATTGAGGTTAATTTGACACATGCTCAAGTGAACTATCTAGGTTATTATTCGGTAATTTACAGCATGATTACTCAACACTCCAAAAACCAACCACTCATAAACCTAAAAATTACATAGATTAATTAACATAATTTAAGCATAACTTTTATAGATTGGTTATTTGAGGCATGTCGTGGCAAAACCACCAAGTTGTAGGAAAATTGAAAATTTGAGTTTTTGTCAGAGCCATATTACACTATTTATAAGCTTTAAAA
>JAOTQE010122548.1:2172-24375 GCA_025631205.1 Nesometra sesokonis
TTGCCAACAAAGCAACATAACATGATACAGCCAACTCTCCCAAAACCAACCTCACACTCCCTTTTGTCAGATATTGCCAACAAAGCAACATAACATGATACAGCCAACTCTCCCAAAACCAACTGTCCCTCACACTCCCTTTTGTCAGATATTGCCAACAAAGCAACATAACATGATACAGCCAACTCTCCCAAAACCAACCTCACACTCCCTTTTGTCAGATATTGCAGACAGTTCAGTTTAGAGAGAACCTGATTACCATCATTGGTTTTAGGATTTTGGGACTTTAAAAAAGGTCTGGTTTAGTGTGCAGTTTGGTTTTCTGAAGATTGGGTTTGGGAGAGTCAATTATATACACTAACATATAAAAGGTAATTTGTTAACAGTATTTAATCAGTAACATTAATAAAAGATTAGTACTAATGATAATAAACATTTTACAAAGAAATAAATAATTAAAATAATACTAAAATATGAATGATACCAGGAAATTAATTTAACTTTATAACTGACAAAAAGCATCAAGTTATTGTGACAAACTTGAATATAATATGAGTCACTAATATTAGACTGAAGTTAGATTTGATGAATTTTCTCCTCATTGAAAATTTAGTGGTAGGTAAAAAATCGTATTATGAAAAATAATTGCAACTTTTGGATAGGCAGATGGTGTAGTGTGTGTTGCTAGAGCCTCAGATTTGAGGTTGTAAGTTTGAAGCTTGCTCTGCATATCTCAATTGGCCAAGTTCAGGTACTATAGATTATCAAAAAGTTGTGGTAAAAGTAGTCTTGTAAATAAATTCCATCTTGCCATGTTTCAGCCTTCTGAGGTACTACTGTCCATGAATAGAAACTAATATTGCATGGAGTCTTCAAGCCATAGGTTAGCTAGTTCTTAAACTACTGGAGCATGTCATCAGTTCAACAAGAATCAGATACAAGTTTGATCCCCTTCCTGTAGATGGGATTGCAGAGTGCTTGTTAGCCATAATAAGTACCCGTGTTCATTAAACTCTAGCTGCAACTAACGATCACTCTTTATTTAAGTGTTTGATACTGAGACGAATACTGCCCTTACTGTAATTGCCATATAAACAAATGTTGATAGATATAGGCTAAACCAAAGTAGAAATGTTAGAAATATACCAGAATTCATTTGTTGATTTGATAGCTGTTACATAATTGTGTAGATCTCTGAATAATGTTTAAAGATGTATTGTAACTTTAAAATGAAAACATTAATTTTGAAATTAGCTTACTCATATTAACATACATCAAAGTTAAGAACTTAAAAATAGAAATTTGTGTACTTTGTACAATTGAAAAAGATAACTTATAGAGGCTGCCAGCCTCTATAAAAATCCTCGCCAAATTAGTATTATATATTTATAAAATACCCTAATTTCTATGTTTCTATTTCATCTTCACTACATGTTCAAAATGAACAAGTTGTTTTCAAAGTCAGTGTTTCATCATTTTCTAAATGACACTACATCTTTAAAGACAAACACATTTTATTTACCAATTGGGTGTCTTAATTCATTGGTATTATATTTGATATTTAACCTGTTTATATCTGACTGTTTCTATCTTTTTAACTATGTGTTGTTGATGGGTACTACTTTCACTCTATTCAGTCTGTGCCCTAGCTTGAAGCTTGTCTTTGGACATGGTATGAAGCAGCCATCTACACTGGGAGGACCCTGTCATCCATGGCTCTTTGTGGAGGAGGTATGTCATGTTGGACTAGATAGTAGCATAATTTAATTTATGACATAAAGATGCAATTGCACTGGACTTAACAATTTGACTATACTGTAGTACCAAAACCTTGGCTAACATTCCAGTGCATATATCTTGCTGTTGTTTACACTTGGATTATTTGACTTGGTTAGTTTTAATGTAAGCTATTGTAAAATAAACCATTTTGACATTTTACCCAATCATGGGTGATTGCCAAACAGTCCAATCAAGGTCATTCGGTAATATGATGCGAAAAGTTAAGCTTTTTTCGCTGTTCTTATTATATTTTTATTTGAACTAACCTGCTGAGTTTTTTCTGAGCAAATGGGAGTCTGTTAAACTAACCACATGGTTATGATAGGCAAACTCTGTTCAGATTGGACTAACTGGTAAAAATAACCAGTGGGTTGGTTAGTTTTTACCGAAGAAGTCTCCTTTTGAACACTATTTAACTCTGGTAAGTCTGACAGGTAAATTTACTGTGCTGTTCACACTGGACTAGGTACAAATAACCAGTGGGTCATTAGCTTTACCAAAAAAAAATTCAGTTGTGACTACAGCTTAAGATTTGGTAATAATCACATAGACATGGCAAATTTGCACAAACATTCCATTTTTGTTTATTTTCCCCCTTAATATTTGCATATTTTCCAGGTTCCGCATAATAGTTAGTTTGAATTTTTTTTGACAACTACATATACATCTATTAATTTGTCATAGCCCAAGTATTTTAGTTAGAAATTAAAAAGAAACCTATACAATAATTACTTGTGAAAACTCAAAAGTTGTCCCAAGTAGTTTCCTAAGACCAGAAACTGCTGGATTGGATGTGGCTACCTCTTTAGTGTGTCAGCTAGGTTTGTATCAATTCAGCACTAAATTCTTCCTAAATATTCTGGGACTCACAGCAGGGTAACTTCCTAACCTGTGAACACTTTTGTTTTATATATTTTGGTTTGTTAACTCTCACTACACATCATTACTAAAATTATCAATGGAGTTTGGTGTTTGTTGTAAATTGGTGCTGGTTTTTTTTTTTAGTTTACTCTTTTATGTTAAAGATCACACGGTATTTGGCTTTTAATCATTGTTAAGTGAAAATGTGAAAATCCGAATGGTCAATTTGCAAGTGTATTATGACATTTCATGATATCATTATAACACACACGCATACATTTCTCATTATATAAAAAGCCTATTAATAACTACATTTGCATATCATGCGCAGATCTTTTACATGGTAATGGTGTCTTCTTACATCATACAACAACCCTTAATTTAATCTCTTTGCATTTTAAAGTAAAATAAAGGGAATGACATTTTACGATATGTGTCATTTATGGTCTTTCATGAATTTCCATTTTTAGAAAATTTTTATTCTGTCAAATACGGTCTAACTTACATTATAAGGCATATCAGCTCATTGCTGAGTACGTGTTTCTAGTGTAGACAAATGTCTGTGTTTTGCAATTTGTTGTAGAACACAATGTGTAGCATAGTGATTGAAATAAGTAATGATGACATCACAGTGTTCTAATTCAGAATAATTTGCATCAAAACTTTTGTATTGGTAATCAACCATGACATAGTGATGAGAATCTCTAATTATAAGAGATTGATGCAGTGTCCTTCCTAAATTAGTGTTCTTTTATTTTGGTATGAATTTATGCAGTTGTAATGTTCAATAGTTTTCTAACACTGCAGAAAAAAAACAAAATAATAAATGATATAGCAAGTTACAGTGTGATGGTTTCAGTTATGAATGTTAAAAAGACAATCAGAAGAAAGCATACCTACTAAAACAACTGTCATGTCTTTTATATCAGGTCATATTTTAATGCAATTTTTTATATAAAAAATGCTCAATGTTTAACTAGACCATGTAATAAAATTTATTTTCAAGTTATTTGTATCATCTGGGTTTATTATTTAAAACTTAAAAAAAAACCATACAATCATTTAAATTTAGGCAGGTGTAGAGAAAATGTAAGTACAGGTAATAATAGGTAATTAAGAAATAACCAAGCCCCGTCCAACCAAAATCAAGGTTGGTGTTCTTTTTTTATTATTGTTCATATCTCCTGATTTCTTGGAAAAATACATAAACTTATCTTGAAAATTGTAAGACATGCATACATTCATCCAATTCATAATGAAAAATATAAATGAAATAAAAATCAAATTTTCATGACTTTTTTGCCTTGCCGACAAAGTTTTTTAGACCAAATAAAGCATCAATTTGCTTTTTTCTCACAAATTAATAGTTTATTATGATTCTTTTTCCTACAAAGGCAGCAGCCAAAGAAGTTGAGCGAGATTTTGATTCAGTGTATTCACGATTAGTGCTGTGTAAAACATTTAGGTAAGCCTCAGAATCTTAATAACACTTTTCATATTGAGTAAAAACTTTTTACCCACTCTTAAAACCTTTATTTTTCAATTTAATTTTTTTCATTTTTTTTTTATGAGGTACTATTCTGGTTTAATGATACTTTTATTAAGTTATTGAGATTTGCCTTTCATTGCAATAATCAGTTGTAATCAAAATTATGATACATTCATAAACCCATCACAAACTTATAAACACTTTTACTTGATATTTGAACTCACAGAAAATTGAGATGTTAATCGAGTGCCTTGAAACTAATTTGTATATAACAGTATAAACCAAAATATAACTAGAAGCACATGGAGAGTGCAAACCTCCGCTGAGCGACCAAAATCCTCACCTTTGTAGAAATATTAATATAAGTTACAAGTGTGGTTATCCTTATTGTGAAAGAAGAAATTGATGGTGTAGCTTTGTGGTAAGCATGCTTACTTTGCAGTTCCTTGTAGTTCCCAAGTTCATATGCAGCTTTAACCATTTAGAATTTCTGTAAACACTGTCTTTTTTTGTGTATTTTTGTGTTTACTAAAAGCTACTGTACAGCGACGATTGGTTGTTTTTAATAAGGATAACAATTCTAAAATCCTTGTGTAGAAACTAACAGTTAAAGGTGACCGTGATCTGGCTAATTATTTCCTTCTATGAAAAGTCAGTGTAGCGTGAAGTCCCACTGCAGATTGCCCGCTGGACATCTTGTGTTTTTTGGAGGCCCCCCACAGGCACATGCGACCACAGATCTTCACCAAAAGTTAATGAATTGTTCCTTTGGTAATTTCCAATCTTCCCTGAAAATTTTGTCAGAATATGTCAATTACATTTTAAGTTATCCCATGAACAGACAAACACACAAACACAACCTTACCAACTTCGTTGGCGGAGGTAATTATTATTATTATTACTAGCCATGTACCTGTCTATCATGGATGCATTATCACATTGTAATGCTTGATGGAGAATGTTATCCAAGATGGAAGGTACGATATCTGCTATTGGTCTAAGAAATGAGATCCAAAATGTTGTGACCAATTACATTGCAACTGTTTTTTTTTTAAAGAACATAACATGTGAATTTGTGCAAAATCGGTCGAATGAAATGTGTAAAGCATAGTGCAAAATGACCTCCAAATGTGTTTCAAGTGTCACAGTAAAGCCTCCAGTGGTGGAGTAGCCGTAGGCAGCCATGGAGCAACTCCATGGCCAGACTCAACTTTGATTATCATGCTTTATAGTGTAATTATTGTTGGTTTTTGTTCTGTAGGTTGGATGAGGATGGTAAAGTTCTAACCCCTGAAGAACTTTTATATCGTTCTGTACAAGCAGTCAACTTATCACATGACTCTGCACATGCTCAGATGGATGTAAAGTTCCGATCATTAATGTGTTTAGGATTAAAGTAAGTTAGTTTTCTTAACATCCATTTTGGCACTTTATAATTACATAACAAAGTTATATGGGTAAAAAGTTATTCATGAACATGGCAACTGTTCATGACGCGATTCACTACTCCATTAGGTAGCATATACATAACTCGATATAAATGTATGTGTAAAACATAAATTTGTTATGTTGAAGATAATTTTACTAGTGTATATCAGGGCAGTGGTTCAGGAGTTTCCCACTCTTCTTTCTGCCTCAGTTGTTACTTCATGGGATTTCCTGGATATTTTTCTCAAAGTTTTAATACTTTTGTTATACCGGATAATTTCATTTTAAGGAAAACAAATTTCATGTTTTACTTTTGTACAGTATATAATAGTTTATGACATTAAATGTCTGTATCTGTATTATGTTCTCCCATGTGTTTCTACTGCATGTATTAGTGAACATGCATGTTAATAATGCTCATCAAAGTGTTATTTAATACTTTAAAGTTGACTTCATGTCCCCAACTGTACTCAATTAGTTTTTCCAAAACTTTATTTCCTTATTCATTTTTCTGACATCACAACAAACTCACAATACACAAACACACACCAGTTTTCTGATTGGTTGAATATCCAGAGTTCATATTTCAATTTATTACATCAAAATGACAGGAGACATTTGTCAAGCGTATTGTAAATAAAACGCACATGGCCCAGCGGCTGGAATTCTTGCTTCCCGGGTATTTTTCCATTTTTCGCATCCATCGATATACCGATCACTTAGGTTTAAAGTTTTAAACCTATTTTTATAAATAATTGTTCACTTCAGTTTAGTTACTAAATCAGCATGAGTTTAGGTTAATATGTTTCAATATATACTGATTCTTTTAGTTATTCAATATATACTGATTCTGTTTCTAACTCTGTGTCATCTAATATAATGCACATCTTTGGCAAAAAAATTTCCTATAAACCAACTAGTGAAATATTGTCAGCCCTCTTAGATTCATTTCAAGTACTATTCTTCCAATATTAATTTGAAAACTGCACACTATTTGTGTAATAGAGCGTAACAGATTGTCTGTAATACATTAGTCATTGAATAAGTGTTGTGGCTTCCAAAGCTATTCCAATTTTAAATTGGCTTACTATTCTTTACCATAACACCAAATTGAAGATTTTTGTCCAAAGACATCACCTAGATATAAAACCCTGAATTGATGGAAAGTGCTATTAAGAGCTATACCAATATGTAAGATAATTATTTCTGAAAGTAATACATTTATAATAATGGTTTAATTTAATTTATTTATTTTCTTTTTTAGTTAATGCTAAAAATTTACTCATCCTAAAAAACTATTTCTCACTGTCAAGTTTAATTTGAGTAAGATTGGAGTAATTTGAAAGCCTGGGGTAGTCTTTTGAACAGTACTATAATGGATAATATTGAATACATACATAAATTATAATGACTTAAATTACAAATGGTCAGTTAAAGAAAATAAATGTAATCATGGTAAATGTACTCATACAATACATTGTCATATTCAATAAAAATTTTCATTGTCATGTTCGTTTTTATTACCGTATTCTTTTTTCAATGATTATAGATTTAACATAATAAAAAACAGATTTGTTGTAATGTAAACCTTTTTTATATTTATTTCACTATTTCACATAATACAAAACATAATCAACCATAAGGGTTTTATTTTTAATAATAATATTATAACATTTTATAATAATATTTTAATCCTCTTGATATATTTAATTCAATTTTAAGGTAATTTATTTTAAGCATTTTATGCATAATATGTTATTTATATCAAGATTTTATTTCATTTTACTAAAATTATGATAGGTCTTATGTTTTCTATATTATTATTTTATTAAACGTTTTCATCAATTCTGAGTCCTCGCTATTTTAACACCTACCGTTTTTCTTTTTATTAAAAAAAAAATAAAGTATCTTACGTACTTTTAACATTTTATTTTTAATTTTTTACTATAATCTTCTTGACAAATTTTAATCAATTTTATGTAATCTTTTAAAAGTTTTAGGCATATTTTATATATATTTTATTTACTGAAGTTTTATAAGGTTTTAAAGAATGATTTACGTGTCATCTACATCAACATTTTAGTGTATTTTATTGCGTCAGTACTTCGTTTGTGACTGTAAAGTTTGTATTAAGTATTTAATGTTTAAATGTATTTTACTATGTAAATATGAAAACAGGTATGAGATCATCCTGATATGTTTATATCCTGCATAAATATGTTCAAATAAATATATAAATAAATAAGGGTAAGAGAAACAAAAACTTTTAACAATAGTAATTTTTAAAGAAAAAGAAGTTTCTATTTTAACAAAATAATTAAAATTTAATAACATTCATACAGTTGTTTAGCACCAGCTTCAAGGATGTTTTTATAGATCCAAGAATTTTAGTAAAGTTCAAAAAGTCAAGCTATATTATATAAGAAAATAATAAAACCAACCCGTCATCTCCAAATCTTTATTATTATAAATTACTGTGGACATCCTCTGTAAAATCTATTCTGTGATTTTGTTGTCGCTTAACTGTAGTTGAAATTAAGATGCAAACATCAGTGAGTAGAATATAAGACAAATGAGTTTATTTTGCAATATTTCTATATTTATGATAATGGCTAATCATGTAATCTGTTAGCTATACATATTATAAATTATGAAAAAACATACATTGTTTTCACAAGTTAGTTTATTATGCAAGTGTTTTTTATTTGGGTTTTGCATATTTATCATTGCTTGATTTATCTGCTTGTGACTAGCCCAATGGGCTAGTTAATTGTAGCAGTTACTAGCCCGATCATTACTTTTATAATGTACAACAAGGTGCACCATGCATTATTTGCTTGCTAGTTTCAGGTTGTAATGGATGTGTTTTATAATTTATAACATGTCATGTTGTATTAAGGTAGTTTTAAAAGATAATTCTTTTCTATCACTTGATATTAAATATAATTTTGTGTGATATATTTTTTAATGTGATTTTTTTTAGTCTTTTGTGACATCATAATATAAACCACTGGGCTGAGAGACATGAATATTCACTAGGCCAGACCAGTTTTTTATAGAGAATGTGTAGTGGGCTAGTAGTAACTTGAACCAAGCAATTTTACAAACCTGACTAACAATTTTGGTCACCTTCACCAATGGTGGCCATCTTCAGAGTGATGACTCTGTTCTGTTGCTAAGTAATCCGCTCACCAGTAGGTGGCAGTCGGGTAACAACAGGGACGTATACGTGACTTAGTAAGTGGGCCTCTTCTCAGTTCATCTCCTCTACATCTGATCCATATCGCTTCCTTGATGCGTCTGATGGTTTCATCACCTGCTCTGATCTTGTGGTTAGTTCCAGTAAATGGTGTGATTTTCTTGTAAGGCATGGTCCGTGATAGCTGATTTGCTGATTTCCGATAGGGAGTCAAATGCGAGACCGGCGAGTGTAATTCTTCCTCTTTCTTTTTTTCTGTTTCTTTCTGGTCTTCCTTCATTCTCCCAATCTTTCCAATATATGTGCGATCACAAATCCCACATGGTATTTTATGTCACATATATGACCCTGTTCTTAGATCATAGACAGCAGGTGATAAAACCATCAGATACATCAAGGTGGTGATATGGATCAGACGTAGAGTAGAGAAGGCCATGGACCGAGACAAAGGGGCCCACTTCCTGAGTCACGCATACATCCCTGTTGTTAGGCGACCATCACCTTTCGGTGAACGATTTGCTTAACTTTAAAGATGGCCACTGTTGGTGAAGTGCCTGAAACTGTAAGTCCATAAATTTGTTTGGTTTGTCAAAAGTTGAAACTTACACTATCATACAGTATCTTCAAATCAGATGAACAGTTTCAGTTAACCTGAACCCTTTATATTCTCAATTCTACTATTATATTATATTGTGTAATTATTGTCTGGAAATTCATCTTTTACAGTATTTCTAGTTGAATGGTCATAGAGTAGTTAAAGCTTTTGAATTAATAATGTCTGACAGTTAAACTTGAAAAATACACCTTTCTTTGTTTTCAAGAATCAAAATATGAACCCATAAACTTGATATTGATCACTATCCACAACTTAATGAAAGCCATTATCATTGCACATCTAGGCCCTGTAAATTATTGAATGAATTGATCGCATAATAGTCAAAAGATGGTTTGTATAATTTCATCAATCATCTAACATATTCATTTATTCTAGTAAATATGTATTATAATATGTAAAGCAAATTGCATGTTAGATTTCAATGATGAAGATTGTCTCGAATGAGTCTTCAGTGATTGAGGAATTTTCCTTGAATCTACTGCCCCCCTCTCCCACGTTTCAGGACAAAATCAAATTTTTTTAATTGTGTAATGAGGACACTTTTTCAATCGTTGGCTGAAAAAATTTTGCTTAGAACTTTTGCTTTTGCTTAGAACTTTTAGCAAATAAAAGATGTCTAACTACTGTATATAACTAAAAAGTTAGGTGCATAGTAATGCACTCTGTCTGATAGATTCTGCAAATAGTTGACCACAAAATAGCAATTTAAATTATTTTTTTTTTAATTTAAAATGTACTTGTAATATTCTAATTTGATATTTTAAATTTTTTTTCCTCCCACGATATGGTGAACACACAACGTTGCTGACATTTTGATAAAATCATGATTGAAGTTGTTGACATATTTTGAACACTTCTCTTTGAGTGTAGTATGTGCTACAACATTTATTTTTCACATGTTGTATGAAGAAAAATTTATTTTATTCATAATATAAATAATAAAAAAATTACGTGTGTTTGAAGATTCAAGAATTTTTTTTTGTCTGTATAAATAATAAAACATACATACACAGAAAATATTATACTTTACAATTTAATTTATGACATGGTATGAAATTACACTAAAATAATATTTATAAAAGTACTAAACATACCAAATACATAGGTTAAGGTATATTCTGATATTTCTGCTATTGCTATTGCTGTCATTCAAATTGTATTTTTTTAACCTTTTCTTTTAAAAAAGTACTGTTTAAAATTTTAGAACCCTTAAAATTTGCTTTAAAAAATTGCCCTTAAATGCGTAGGACCTTTGTATATTAGAATTAAAAAGATGTACTGTATGCTGTTTGACACAAATAAATTTCTGTCTTCAAAGTGCTGTTCTTGATGGCAAAACTCATATTGCTGATCTATTAAAATTGTAGGAATTGTGTAGAGGATGTGTAGGGTCTTTCATTACCATGTGAAGGTTTAGGTCTACAGCCTTTTCATAGATTGATTATATTGTGGTAAGGTTAGTATTAATGCCCTTGGCAATTTTTCTAGACCTTTCTAGTTTCTTTTTATTAGTTACATTACCATTACAACCATCCAAACGAAATCAAACAATACTTGATACTGATAGAACATCATCTTTATCATCTTATCAACTCCATATTCTTAAGCCCCGTCACATCGACATTAGGAGTGCCCCGCATATCTTCTAAGTTGAACTTGATGAACTAATAAACTGAAGGTGGACTCTTGATGGCCTCGGCAAACTCAGGAGTAACTTGTGCCATCTCGGCTGTTTTTAGCTTCGATGAGTTCTATGAGTTTATCCCGAGTTTTTTTCGAGCTATAACTATGCAACATGCTATTACTGAGCAACATGACTAAATTATCTTGGTGGGAATTTTAGATGTGAGTTTTTATCATGTAATGACTTGCAGGTTGTGTCCTTGTTGGAGGAAAAATCCCTTATTTATTTCAGTATTTGTGGTTATGTGCAGTTTTGTGAACATTTTCACTAGTTTTAAATAATTTGTTTTTTGCTCCTAGCTTGGGATACTCTGTAATTGTTTAACTCTGGTGTACTTAGGACTCTCCTATCTCATTGTGAGAGGGGATTAAATCTTCCTGAGAAAGTATATTCATTGGCTAGCTTTCAAGCTAATTGTGCTTTAGGCGATCATTTAAGCTTATCAGTCACGTCGTTCCTAAATATTTATTTTCTGAGACTGTATCAACAACTTTTTCATTTATTAACAATGGATCATGCTGCACCTTCATTTATATGAAATCAAAAATCTTTTTCTTTTTAACGTTAATAATTAAGTTTTTGAAGTACCAATTAATAAAGTCATCAACCTAAAGCATTTGATAGGATCATTTCGTAGAAAGCTACATATTACGATGTCATCTGCATTTCACAATATTCCACTTGTTATTTACAGTGTGGAAATCACTAAGTATAAAGTGCAAGATTTGTCAATTGAACAGCCTTATGGATCTCCAACATTAAAACATTTTTTGTCTGATAAATTGCACATAACGATTTGTAGTCTATTTAGGATGTACATTAAGATCAAGTGTCTTAAGATCAAGTATCTATACAACATGGTGTAAAAGTGTATTGAAAATATTAGAAAAATCTAAAAAATGTTGATCTGACAAACATTTTTGGAGTATCCAGATGCTAAACTTTGTTAAGAAAGTAGATAGCTGCATCATGAACACTTTTTTTCTTTTGATAGGTGAATTGGTCCTTGTCTTTATTTATTGATTACCAAGAATTTAATGACAGTATTGTTCAGTTTGTGGGAATTGTTTTTCAGTGTATTACCAGTATCACCATTTATCCTCCATATTCTCAACTTCATATGGAAGATAAATGGGATTCCAGATGTTTAGCACATTTATTGTTATAACTAAATAATTTGATTTTAAAGTGTAATTCAAATCAATTCAATTGGATGTTGGACTAAATTATTCTTAGAAGTGATGATGCATAAATAGAAAATGATAAAAGTGTTTTGGTCTAAAATGTGGATTTACCATGTTAGTATCCAGGATTCGTCTGGAGTCTCCGAGATGTCTGATCCATCTCTAGGGCTAAAAGCAAACCAAAATTTTCTGTAGGAATTTTCCTTTCTTCCTGTTTTATCAATTTTTACAACTAGTACCTAGCCTAATCTGAATGTTCCTGTCCACTTTCAAAACATAATATGATGTAATATTTTGTGAACAGGGTATAACAATGATCAATCAGAAGAAAGATGGTATTCAGCTTGTAAAACTGTGTATCTATACAAAGGTTATGCCCTAAATAATCAATTATTCAGAAATTCAAAACATGGAATTCCTTTGTATCAAAATTAATAATGAAAGAATCTTTACATTTACTCCATTGTTTTTGTATGTGTTATAATATCAATACTTTGAATTATCAGAAACTAGTGGAAACAAATGAAAAAGAACAGAAAGATTAATTGAAGCAGTGTGTAATGGTGACATTATAATCATGTTGTACATTGGTATGGTGATCAAACTGTCTAGTGTATGTCATGACATTTACACTAATAACAGTCATACTTGTCATTCACAGCTCACCATCAATCACTCTATGTTAGTGAGACAACAAGGATGCTTTATTAATTCGCCAACAGCTACAGTCCCCGCAAGACATTCTCTTTGTATTATTTGGTCAATATCCCTTATTCCTGTGAAAAATTGATTCTGGACTTATAATTTGAATTCTGAACAGTATTATACAACTATTTATTTTGTATCATACATACTGTATTTATACAATTGCATTGTTTATCATTTTATTTACTCAGCAAACAAGCTAGTAGTGAAAATAATTTTTCACTTACACGATTATTTGCCCTTGTTAAATATCTAATTGTAATATTGTATATTCCTTGCTTTTGATGATCATGATGATGATAGGATTGAGATTAGTTTGATCTTTTAAGTTATGTAACACATCTTCACAGTTATTAGCCTCCCCAGGATTCGGGTAAGGGGTGGGAGAGTGCTCAAGCTCAATGGGATTTTGACAAGCAAAAAAAAAAACTTCATATCTCTATTTGAGGACTTTTTGTAGAGGTAACTTGGTTTTCAAGCTTCTTTTATTCTATTACCATTATACTTTTTTTCCTGAAGGGAGGTGCTTACTTTTTGCTTGAGGATTCTATCATATTTGTATCCTAAATTATTTTTTTAACTTCCAAGGTGGGTGCTCGAGCACCCTTATTAAGCATCCCCGGGGAGATTCATTAGCTGAGGAGAGTCTGTTTCCTGGGGGTGGTTTCAGTCTTTCACGCACGAATTTTCTCAGTTTAACATTGTTTCAAGGGACCAGTGTCATAATTAATGCCTTTTTTGTAACACTGAAAAGAAAAAAACGATAAAAAAAAACAATTGGACCAACACACTGAAATTATTTAATTCCTGTAGAAAACAACACAGTCCATATAATATAATAATGATAATACCAATTTCAAGGCCTCTAAGCGCTTCACAATTATTACCCCAGTCATTGGAACAAACCTATGGAATACAATCCATTCCAAAATGTTGCAGCTGTATTCAGCGCATATGGCATTTGTACCTCCCAGGTACCCACTTATATTCCTGGGTGGAGAGTGGCAACGTAGATAAAGTGTCTTGGCTAGGAACACAAACAGCCGACCAGGGTGAGCCTCAAACCACCGACCTCGTGATTGGAAGTCTGAAACGCAACCGCTGCGCCAACTGCTTCCACAGTATAATATGTAACATTCATGACCATAGGCATTTTTAGTGGCATTTACAAAGGGTTTATTGGTAAAAAAATCATATTTTATGTCAATAAATTGCAATTTTTGAAAAAATAACTTTGAACTAGGTCGAAATGTCAAAAAATATTGCAATTTTTCGGAAGCTTAAAACATTACACAACAATCCAAACAACATTTGTTAAAAATTACAGTCATGAAAATCTATTTTGATTGTTTTTAAACCTCTTAAATAACCCTAAATTTACCTCCGTGGGTAGAACCTTTGGGACCTCAAAGCGTTAAAATAACCCGAATTTTGTTATTTCAATGAATCCATTCTTCCTAATTGTAGGCAAGTTGCCTGATTTCAGTCGACAACCTCACACCAGATAACCATTGTATTTTTTTGTATGAACGGGTCCACTGTATACTGCCAGCTTACGCACAAGTAGTGTGAAGTGCACTAAAGTTAGTTATTCTTTGCTCGAAAAGGAAATAACTAAATTCAAACTTTACAAAATTCTCAGTAATATTTGGGATCAAAAATTATTAACACTATACTGTAGTGCTACGTGTAGTTTTTTTTTCTCAAATGGGAAAGTGCATTTGTTTAAAGATAAAAGGTTAAATATTGTCGGAAAAGATGAAAATGTTGAGTTTTTGGGGTACCCTTATTACTATTTAGAACAGCATAGGAAAAAAATTAAGCATTACAAAATTTAATTTTGGTTATGAATTGTTTACATTTAATGTATATTTAAGTTATAGTTGATTGTTTTAATACATTATTGTATTTTATGTTACATTTTAATCTCATATTTTTAATATAGTAGAACCTCTATTTTACATGCTGTAAGTAACCAGAAGGGATACGTAAATCTGGAGATTTGTAAAATTGAGTTATGAATTTGTATATGTTTGTTTATTACATATTTCCCCATTTGTTCACTATTACACATTGTTTAGGCCTAGAGGATATTTAAATTAAAGACCTAATTTAAATATGTAATTAGGCACCGAAACTGAAATTTCGCCTAAATTTCACATTAAAATGCTTCTAACTCAAAAACTACTAGAGCGCCCATCTTCAAACTTACAGGCTATCTTTTTTATATCATGATACATATCTCACAAAAGTTTGAAGGAAAACAAAAGTGATATTTTTTTTTATTCAACTTCAAACTTTACATTTTCGAATTCCCGTAAAAAAATTCATGTTATTATAGCATAAAGTGATAGGTAATTTTATAGAGCTATTTTTTAGCTTTAAAATGAGACCAGAATCATCTTCATGGATTTTATACTTACTGAGATATGGTTAGCCAGATGCACAATTGCTAATTAGCAAAAACTTCATCAACCCCTATCTCACTACTTAGTGAGCCAAAACCAACAATTTTTCATTTCCGGTTGTGTCATATGGTGGCAAACCAAATTCTAAAATTTGAAAAAAATCCAAGAGATTGAGGAAAATTCTTGGTTGATTTGACATGGAATTACCCGTATACTAAAATTTATTAATTTGAACACATATTTAACACCATGTCCACTTTAAATTTATATTTAAGGCTTTACTTTGCCATTTTTAGTAAAATTGAGGGTTCATATAATTCAGGTATGTAAAATCGAGGTTTCACTGTACCTTATTGTATTTTGTTTGTTACATTTTTTAATATATGTGCAACTGATCTATATGAATAACAAAACAATTTTTAACACAAATCTTGTATAGTGAGCAAGCCCTTCATCTATGGTTGGAATGTCTATGCTCATGCGAACAAATCGTTGAGAAATGGTATCATCCGTGGTCATTCATGCGTAGCCCAGGGTGGGTTCAGATTAAATGCGAGTTGAGAGTACTGTCAAATTTTGCCTTCAACTTGTCACAAGATTGGGAAATACCAGTTAAAAAGGAGGTATGTTTACATTTTTTGTTTTACTTAACAAAATTTACATAATTCAATTATTAATTTCATTCTAGATATATACAACTGTCAACTGTCTCAAAACCGACCATGCTTTTGACTGGCAAATTTAATTCTTATACAATTTTGTTTAGAGAGCGTCCAATGTGCCTATACAGTAAAAAAAAAACCCTCAATTACGTACAGGACTGGCACAGTGGCATTTGTGATTGAAAGGATCGGGGTTCAGTGAAATTTGTGCCGACCTTCAACCTACTATATGCATAAAAATGTGAAAATGCAGGAAAGAGGAAAAAATCCCCATTCAACATTGTGTAGTTTTAATGACTTACAAGGCTAAACGCGGCCTACTGTGTGTTGTATAATATAGCTGGTTAACTTCAATATAATAAGAAGTTTTTTATTTAATCGGTCCTATGTATTTTAGTTACCCGTAATCTTAGTCCTAACATCATAATCCATTCTCCGACCAGACCGGAGATCTGCCTCGTGTTAAAATTTAACGTTTGTGAGAGCTGTGAGCCTTTTAAATGCATGGTGGTCTTGCGTACGCAATATTACACTTGGTAAAGATTGGATGCTTGTTGGGACTGCTGAGTTGTTGTCTTAGCAATACAGTGGCAGTGTGTGTAGTGTGAAAAATGACGTTATTGCTTTTTCGCCATGTTTGATCATGTTTCTGATCTCTGTTTTTTTACATTGTTTTTGAATGAAACTATAATAAATTTGAATTGATAAGAACATCAATTACACTGAATACGGTAGTTAAGTTAGAAATCGTTTTCATAAGTATTGAAATGTTTTTGAAACTGACGTACACCGATGCATGACTAGGATTGCTGGTATCATTGGCTGTTGATTATTTGCGATTTTGCAATACTGCCCAGGTAGGCGTAGGTTATTAACGAACTGGGAGCTTGTCAGACCTGCTGCTGAAACTAAATATTCAGATTTTAGAAGTATACAATACGTTAATGTTGAAAAATAGTTTATTAACCTAGCAAAATATTAAATATATATTTATTGTTCATGGAAATATATTTATTATTTGTAATTAAAATAATGATGACATCATCGTTTGTTATAGGCCTTCATAAAATTGAGGTTTCATAATATCGTAGGGTTCGTAATTGAGGGTTTTTACTGTATTTACATTGGCTTCATGATTTCAAAAAACTAAGATTTAGTGTGAAATTCGGTTTTCTGAATGGTTGGTATTTAGAGAGTTGACTGGAGTATGATGTTTAGGTTTCAATTCTCATTTGTTACTGTACTTTTATGACGTAATTTGTTTTATTATAATTGTTTTTATATAACATTTCATAGTAATATTTTATAGGATTTTATTTTATTAGCCTATGGGCCACCATTTAAAATAAATCAAAAGTACACTTACTGTACAAAATTATAAAATACACTTAACTGTACAAAATTACATTAATATTACAACTACAGTATTCTTTTTACACTTAAAAATTAAAAAAAAAATAAAAATAATTTCAATGGTGCTTTATTTGTAGGTACTTTATTTAAACCAAATATTTTCAATGTTATTTTTGTATTGCATGTTATAGTACAAATCCCTTACATTTGTAGTGGATAGTGACCAGCATTTGTACATTGTAGAACATTGGACATTAAAAAATTATGTATCCAATTATTAAATTATTAAATAATTACTAAATTACTAAATCAATGTATATTAATTTCCATTTGTATTAGGTTCCTCCCAATTTCTATCGTAGCTATGTTCTAGATATTCAGTGATCATTTATTTTATCCAAACTAAATATAGACTTGTGTAGCTTGACCTGGTTCTGCAAAGTTCATGAATACCTTATATATGTTTTTGTGATGTGTAGATAGAAATAGATAAATGATAGATACAGAATACACAACATAATGTGTTTTAAATGAGCATAGTGTTCACTTGTTTTTGGTGGCAGCTTCTATTGTTATCTGATCACAATGAGTGGTTCATTGACAAGTCTATAATAACACAATACCATTTGTCTTTTATCAAATTTACTCTATATTAACATTAAATGCATTTATATGTATCTCATATAATAAAAATAATTTTAGTAATTTTATACAAGTTTGATTTCACAAAATAATTAGGCATTTGAAAGTATAATGCAAATATTGAAATACATGCCATCGCCTTGGCATTAAGATGTCGATATTAATCAACAAAATAGTCTAAACAATTTATAATGTTAGTCTTTTATTATTGAATTATTAGAAATATTTCTAAGATGTATCAACAGTGCTAAGATGCACAAGCAATTTATTGTCAACATCTTCCATTACTTGATACATTTCGTATATTATTTTACACCATCATTTTAAGATAGTTATGTATACTAAAAACACCTTGCACTCCTAACATTATTACACTGTATTAATCTGCAGAAGCTTGTGAACTTTACAATTTTTCAATACAAAATTTATTAGAACAAGAGTGTGAAACTCAGTTTACCCCTAATTTTTATTTTATAAGATAAAACATTTAGATAATTAGCATGCTCATTTGTACAAATCTAAATTTGGAGAAAAAATTAATACTGAGATGTTAATGATACTCCTTTGCTTTGTGAGAACGGTCAATCTAGAAGGATTAATGGACTGTGCCATCCATGTCATAAGTCGACCCTTTTAGGGGTAATTTATATTTCTTATTCAAACCCCTGTTTTTTTTTTGGAGGTGGGACCCTGGGGTTAACAGATTTTCAACTTGAGAGGGCTGTGTGAGAAATACAGCCAGCACCAGCAAGACATTTACCATGTGTTTATTTACTTCAAGAAAGCCTTCGACCGCGTTTGGCATGATGCACTATGGGCAACCATGAAGAAATACAACATGGGACGGAAGGTCATCAACACCATACAACAACTGTACGCAGAGGCTTCCAGTGCGGTACTTGTTCAGGGCTCAGTTGGAGAATGGTTCCACACTTCAGTGAGTGTACAACAGGGATGTCTTCTCTCCCACACACTGTTCAACATCTTCCTTGAACGAATCATGACGGAGACACTTGAAGACCATGCCTGCTCAATTAGCATTGGAGGAAGGATTGTTTCCAACTTGAGATTCTCAGATGACATCAACGACCTGGCTGGAAGTGAGGAAAAGCTTGCCAGGCTGGTAAAATGCTTGGACACAACATCATCCAGATTTAGAATGGAAATCAGTGCCGAAAAAACTAAGCTGATGACCAACAGCACACAACCCGTTCAAAGGCAAATCACAGTCAGTGGACAAGATCTGGAAACTGTGATGCAGTTCAAATACCTCGGTGCCATCATCAGCCAAGAAGGATCTAAGCCAGAGGTCCATGTCAGAAATGCTTAAACAACTGCAGCACTGGCCAAACTGAAGCCACTCTGGAAAGATACAAACATCAGTCTCAAATGTAAACTAAAATTACTGCATGCCTTGGTCTTCTCCATCTATCTTTATGCATGCGAGTCATGGACTCTTACAGCCGAACTGCAAAAGAAGATCCAAGCAATGGAGATGAGATGCTATAGAAGGATACTTGGCATCTCATATAAAAACCATGTTACGAATGAGGAAGTCTGGAAGTCCATCACCCAACACGTGGGTCACTACTAAGAACTGCTGACCACAGTGAAGAAAAGAAAGTTGAGATGGTATGGACATATCTCAGGAACAAACAGACTCTCTAAGACAGTCCTCCAGGGAACAGTACAGGGAAAGAGAAGATGAGGGAGACAGAGAAAGCGATGGTCTGATAACATCAGCGAATGGACAGGGAAGGATTTTGCTACAACGTGCATGATCAACAGAGGTGGTGGCAGTTGGTACAGTGTTCAGCAATGCAGCGCTCCTACGACCCTGGGGGTTAAGGGATCAGAGAGAGAGAGAGATAGAGAGACCCTGGGGTTGAACCTAAAAAAGGTGGAAATGGGGAATTGAATGTTTATTGAAAATCACCGTTAGTGTGTACAAAATAACAGATGGCTCTTAAAAACTGGCAATACTGGGTGCTTTTAAAGTCCAAACATCAATGAAATTGACAACAGCAGAAATAAAAGTCTATGGTCTGTTTCACATAGACTTCTCAATATATTCTAAATTTACTGTACTCGACAAATTAAAAAGAGAAACAATTGTGTGAATGTTCAATGAATTGATAGATGATTACAAAAAATGTGACCAAGATTTACATAAAAAAGAAGAAAGATCCTGGACAGCGATGACGTGACAATAAACAATTGGTCATTTCCAGTACACCCAACAGCCATTTTGCTATTCACTACAATGTCTTCACATCTTGTGGTATGTTACCATAGCAACAGTATGATACTAATATCATCAATTATTTCATAAATTCTTCTACTCCTAATGACTTTTGATTACATATTGTTGAGGTAATTATCTTAATATCATACCTCGGGTAACTCAAAAAAAAAAACTGTGACAGTACCAATATTCTTTAATAATAATCTTGTTATTTTTCTAAATGATGCAAAACAAGAGAGAGTTGCAGCGGATTTCAATCATGTTGTGGTATTTTAGTAAGTGGGGATCAATAATTCACAACATCAGTAGTGAACAAATTGTAGACTCCTCACTGCCGAGCTGGATATCATCCTAAAAATAGGTTAAATTCTCAAAATCACTTACCTCATGTCCAAAATAGGTCCAGTGCTTGAGAGTTGGTTAGTATATTGTTGTACCAGGCTACCTTTCATAGAATTAGACTAGGCCCAATCGGTGCAGGTCGACTCATACCCAAACTCGTACCCATGCCAACTCATACCCAAATGGATAGCTCGTGCCCAGATTTCAAGGCAGCTCATACTGATTTGGTGTGGCTAATTTAAACTAAAAACTTATTTATAATAAGACAATTATAGGATTGGGATGGTATAGAAAACAACTAAAAAGTTAAAAGGATGTTTATTAATGGGAAAGTAATTAAAGGGGTAGGATAGTATAGAAAACAACTGGATGGTAAAAGGGATGTTTATTATAGGGGAGTGTGATTAAAAGGTTGAATGATAAATGGGAAGATTAAAAATTTGTTTTATGAAGGAGAGGGTAATTAAACTGGTTGGACAATATAGCATACGATGGTTTTATCACTCTGCCCCCCACTTAACCTTGCAATTATTTCCTTTACCACCCCTCCCCTTAATAATTAACCTCTTCTTCCATAAACACCCTTTGTTCTTACAGTTGTTCCCTTTATCATCTATTTTATTTGTACTAGACCTATCCTATTATCAAAAAGTAGATTTTTTTAACAGCATGTTTCTTTACTCGTTGTTTATATCATGCCACTACAAACGTAATTCTTAGTTTCTATTATACAATATTTGTTAACTCTTTATCAGTTCATTAATACTGTTTACTCTAATTCAGTACTCATTACAAAGCATTACCATATACATTATAATACATATTGTACACATTTCATTATACATTGCAGTGTGCATTACAATATGCATAACAGTACACATTTTATTATGCATTGCAACACACATTTCAGTATGCATTAACATGCACACCACCCAATGCATTACAGTAAACGCTACAGTAATCCTTAAGCCGGGCACTCGCTGGATCGTACGACGGTCGCACGACTAAACCGTCGATCCCTGTGTGTGTGGTTTCCAGACGTCTTCTACTCATCCGATGTTTTATTTAATGATTCAACAGGGAAATCACTAAAAAAAAACGTCGGCCGACAAGTAGAAGACTGTCATCAAGTCTGGAAACCACACTCACAGGGATCGACGGTTTAGTCGTACGACCGTAGCACGACACAGTGAGTGCCCGGCTTTACATTATGCATTGGAGTACACATTACAGTGTGCATTACAGTATGCATTATGGACGTACTGTATTATATTGTGCATTACAGTACACAGTAATCTTTACAGATTACGTATTACAGTAAACACTACAGTAATCTCTACAGTATGCATTACATTACACATTACATTACACAATATATACACTTTACAGTATTACAGTATATGTTATAGTAAGAATTACTGTATGCATTACAATACAATAATACAATAAAAACTTTATTTGCAATTTGTACATTGTTAACAAATTGAAGTTTAACATTAAAATATAAAAAAAAAAAAAAAAAAAAAAAGAAAAAAAGAAGTCTCCCTGAATGGATCGTCAGACATAAAAAGTACACAGTACAAAAATACAGGATATATAAATATTT
>JAOTQE010122549.1:0-12545 GCA_025631205.1 Nesometra sesokonis
GTATAAGGATTTAGAAAAACCAAAAATAAATTTTCCTTTACTTTTTTCCCACAAATATTCTACTACACCCAGGCTATTAATGTTAATGGTGGTGATGGAGTAGGTGATTGTAGTGGTTTTAGGTATGGATGGTTGTAGTGGTAGCTGAGGTGGTGGTGGCGGTTTTGGTGAGAGTTGTAGTAATGCTGATGACAATAACGACGACGTCGATAACGATGACGACAACGACGATGATTGGCATGTGACGATGACGACGACGATGATGACATTCTAACGTTTGACCGCATTGGTAAGTTATGCCTAATTATATTCTTTAAAGCTTATATTAATTTCGTCTCAAACAACGCTGAAACTTAAACCTGATTATTTACACCTTCCTCCTTAAACTATAGATTTTCCAGTCATCCACATGTTTCATCTGCATCAGTGCGCGCCATAAACCCTCATTATCTCAGTCCAGTAAACAAAAGCTCATTACTAATTACCTTCGAATTCCATATGGACAATACGTTTAATTACTCAATATAGTAATAATTTAATGTTATAATAGCAGCTAGCAGAATATTTAGAGAAGGGATTTTGACTGACACCTCCCAAGTTAATGGTACAAGAAATATAAGAAATGAAATATCAATATCAATAGTAGTCATCCACCATTAAAGCTGACATCTTTTCATCTTAATCGAAGTAAACAAAGACCTTTATGCGACATATTTGATCGGTTACAACTGGTCACTAGGGTCTGCTTACAGTTAAATTCCACGTTTTGGGCCGGGTGTTGGGAGTTAGTATGCTTCGACACTTTAATTATTGTTTCATATCGTGTACATTTGGGTTGCAACTGGCTGGAAAAATCAATGCCTACAATTATAACATAAAAGCTTCAACGATCACAGAATTTCCCACAGAATAAAGTAGCCCTTCAAAATAATTAAATAAAACTTAAATAACTAGCACCCACATAATAATAATTATTGACATTATCAACTTATTTTAGCTACATTTTTGTGGAATTTGTTCAAAAAGAGAGCCTATAACTGTTGATTTGTTGGCACATTTGTTCAAATCTATTACTGAGTAATTGCTTTAACTTCGATCGTTTCAAGGTAGTGAAGTACTGAGTTGGTGGTGGTTTGATGTAAGCGGACCTATCCAAATAGAAATACTAAATGGGATTATGCTTACAGTAGAACAGGTCTTTCAATATTTGAACTTCAAGTGCAATGTATACGGCACCGTTTAGGTTAATACTTATTCTCTTTTATATGTATATTGTAACGTTAGAAGTTCAGAAAAAAACAAATTAATATACTATTCTGAATCATACAGTAATTTATTTAATCATGTTTTTTTCATATAATCACATTTTATTAAGAAAATTAAAATCAGCTTATGTGTTTGTGGATTTCATCAATAGCTTTGCAAGCTTACGGAAATAAAACTTGCTCACATCACTATCCCAACTTAAATCGTGGACGATGGAGCCAAAAGATTAAAGACAAATCACGATAAGCACAAATTTGATAGAACAATTTATTAAAAACATGTTTCTCTGTGTCACACAGTCATTTTCAGTGAAACGAAAAGAACAAAAAGCCATGCCACCTCTGCTTATATCAGACGTTCACTGCATATCAATCAGTTCATGCGTACAATAATTAAGAACTATAAGCCTATTAATATCCTACATCATTTTGTAGTTCCACGTTAAATTAAACGCGGAAAGTTTATGAATATAATAAAATGCATTAGACAATGAGAACACTGGAAAGTGTAGTGGAATGTTATACGGTCGAAGATGACTGATGACGATTGTTTATTTCTATCACATTTTTGTTTATCTTAATCTATCCTCGATCTTTTGATTCTATCATCCACAATTTAAGTTGGCATAGCGATGTGAGCAAGTCTGATTTCCGTAAGCTTGAAAAGTTATTGAAGAGGTCTACAAAAGCAGAACCTGATTTAAATTGTCTTAATATTTGTAAGCAGTTCGGCGTTTTTCCAAATACATTTCTGTCACATTTTCATTTTAATCGTAACTTTCGATAACCATAAAGAAGTTTAACAAGAATATTTTATATTTTATAAACACCATATCTATCAAAAATGCGTACGTTGCGTATATATGTGATTTTGTGTGCCGTCTAATGTTTTTGTGAAAATAATTTCATCTGGTTTCAGTATAGTAAATATATAAATATTTTGGTTATTTTAATAAATGTTTATTTATTCCGTGTTTTTTTTTTCTCATATTGCTGCTATGTACCAGACTGTAGATTGACTTATTTTGTACTCTGTAGAAAATTCAATTTTAAAACGACTAAATTTTCAGTCTAACAGATTAAAAAGTTCAGTCATTGCCGATTCAACTCCGCGACCAATAGCTTATAGATTGAAAATCAACTTTTATTAGACAGAATTAAATTCCAATCCTAGAAATGGCCTATTTCCAAACGCAAAACAAATTATTACATTTCAACACAATTGAATTAAATTGTATTCCTTTTTCAATCTTTGTCTCTATGACCGATTGGTTAGATTGGAAGTCAGTCTCTGCTCGAATGGATTTTAAAAAGTAGTACCACATCATTATGTGCATTTCATCATGGCCATAATGTTCTCCGCATTTTATCATTACTATTACCTCAAAAAAGTAACGGAGTTATGTTTCAATACAGTATCCGAAATGATGTTTCTGGCAGTTAAGGGTCATTAATAATAAATATTAAAACGATTACAGTTTTACAGAGGATCGACGTATGTAAATATCTGACGGTATCTATATTGACTTTCAACTGGAGACTTAAAAAATATAATATTAATACAAAATTCCGACTATTGTTAACTTAGTCAGTATCTGGGCTATATATGGTGCATTGCCATTATGGGTTCTAATTTAATCTGTTAAGAGTCTGGGGTATTAGGGACTATGTAAATAATAATGATAAATTTTTAACTTTCTATCAAATTTTGGATTGAAGATTATCATTCACATTATAGGATCTACTGTTTATTCTCTTAAAATATCACTCCGTTCTTTAGATTTCAGCCAACGTCGTCGAAGCAACAGAACAATGTTTAAAATTTTAAAAAAATCAATTCTGTTTAAGTGGTTTTCGAAGGTTGAAATCAGGGAAACCTGAGGTTGTAATCGCTTGAACGTAACATTTATTGGTAAAACTTAACCATAAAATAATTTTTAAAAACCTGAACAATTTGAAATAAATCTGTGACCAGTGGGTTACCCATAAATTATTAAAACCGTATAAAGACTTTGAAAATGTCAATAAATGTTCAGTAAATGTTATTTTCTGTCATTTTTTTACTTGTCCATTGTTGAAAAGAAATACCAATGCCCCCAACAATTTAAAAGAAAAATGAATTGTGTGCGAAAATGTTTTCGAATATATTTAATTACGGTATTGTAAAATTGAGGTCAAAGATTTAAAAAAAAAAAACATTTCTGATCAGGTTTTTTGTAAATATTAAAATCTCATACTACATTTTAAAACAATCGAAAACAAGCGATTTTCAAATTCAGTTTTCTCAAAACTTACATTGTAAATGCTCTAATGTTGATTTTGTGTCATGTTAATAACGTGGAATTTTCATAACTTGCATACAATTCAATTTTCAAATGTTCGATATACTCCTTAGGCTTGACCCTGTCATATTTGTTTAAATAGGCTGTTGTTTCAATCAATATTTTAACATAAACAAACAAATTATTTTTCAATTTATTCAATATCATCCATCTTCATTAATAATGTTTTTATTTTTCTTTCAGATTGAAATTAAGACTATTTACATTTGGTCGAAGCTTCTATAATTCGACTCTTAAATCGCCATGGATGTCATCAACTTTCTAAATTGATAAAGCGATATGCGTCTGTGATAAGTGCTGCTCCAAAAAGAAATTATACGAGAATTATATATCGATTACAAAATGGGTACATTTTCTTAAGCCTGAAATGCGATTTGTACTTCTACCAAAATGACATCCCAACGACGGAAAACTTACTTAGACACCATATTAAAATTATTTATTGTTTATTTACAATGTGTCGTCATAGCAACTGCGGTTAAGTTTGTCAAGGAGCCACGAAATATGAACGTTTACGAAGGAAGTACCGTCTTGTTAGATTGCATGATAAAACTGGAAAATTCGCAAAACATAAATTGGTTTGTTGATTCCATTCCCATCTCGAAGTATGCTCGCTATACGATAAGGACAGGCGAAGATGATGAATTAAAATTAAACTTTGCTTGGTTGCATATAGCTCGTGTAGAAACATCAGATGCAAATAAGAAGTTCCATTGTGCCGTTTATGAGAATGAACGGAAGATAATAGAATCGCAGAAAGCTGTTTTAAATGTCACTAGAGTTCCTCGTACAAAATCACCGGACTGTCGACGTCTTCAAGTCAGTTACAACGAAGGTGACCCCGTCGAAGTCGTCTGCGCCCAAGAAAACACGAACCCGCGTGTTCTTTTAGCTATATACAAAGGCAACAAATTATTAAAAGATACATCACGCAATACAAATACGCAACAAACATATAAATACACTGCTAAGTTTGTAGCTAAAAAGGAAGACGACGGGGTAAAAATCGGGTGTGTCCAGACCCCGCCAACCGAAGACTACTCACAAGAATTTCGTCAGAACTGCTCATTTGGCAACATAAACGTAAATTATGCACCTTCTATAAGTATTAACGGTGCATCGGAGGTTAAATTGGAAACACAACGAAACCAACAAGAGGTAGTTTACGTTTGTACTGGTCTGGCTAAACCAAGCACCATAACTTTCAATTGGCTTGTAAACTTTTCACCAGATCCTACCCTGACATTCTATGAACAAAATAATGGAAATACTTTACGTTTAGTATTTGCACCGACGACTACTGTACGCCAAGTTAATCTAACCTGTATCGGTAGTAATATCGTCGGAGAAAATAGTGTATCACACATTTTACAAGTAATTCACGAATCTTTGCCGACTGTAACCCCGAATTCCCAGGTGGAACCTCCTCAGCAGTTCACTTGGTCAACTGCGTTAATTCTTGCAGTGACTGGGAGTTGTGGACTTTGCATCGCCCTATTCACTGCCGTGATCATTGGGTTTTATCACTTTCAATTACCACAATCTATGGACATATACGGCGAACGCATTGCTCAGCCCGAGGTTTACTTCGAGCCAAAAGACGGCATATCAAGTCCCCAAATTCTCGATGGAAAACATTCGGTGGGAATCCAGGTGTCAGAACTAACAGAAATTGAATCAGTTTACACTGAGGTATCTGAATATGGAATTAAAAAGGAAAAAGATAAAACACTACCAGAGAAGAATTCATATTCACATGTCTAACGCAAGAAATATAAAATCTAGAGGGTAAAAATTAAATGGTGTTTTGTTCACAAACTTTAGGTAATGAATCGACGGTATCTCTGTGTTAACTGGTTCTGATGGACCATTGACAATGACATATTAATTAAGTAGACGTAGAAGTACAAGGAGTCCAAATTAAATTTCCATATTTTGTTTTTAACAGTCAATTGTAATGCTAGGATAATATATGATATCGCTTACATTGTCAGTCTCATTGTCTTTCGGACTGGAGGGGTAAAATATAAGTTAGTAGCACATCGTCTTTCTGAGGAGACGTACATCAGTTTAAGTTGCACGCTAAAGAACGTAGTATGCTCAGCGGAAAAGAATAGGGGACAGTGCCTTCGGGTATGGTGTCCAATCCCTACCAGAAGAACCACACAAATAAAATTGCGTGGGTTATCCTTCACAACACCGAGTAAATCAAATCAAATCAAGTACTTGATATACATAATTATAAGAATTATTTAAACAATCGAATATTATTTTAGTTTACAGTTTGGTGTCAATTAACGTAAGTAAACACTGTATGCACCATTTCTTCTGTTTATTTATAGTAGGCCCAAGGGAGTTCTTTGCTTGCTTCTCCAGACTTTCCAGTGAAAAGGCTCATTCGCCAACAGTTTTTTTTAAGCTTAAATACGATTTTTAAAAAAAAACGGTTTTATTTTTGTATTTACTATTGTAACAATCTTGTTCGATCGCGACGATCACTTAAAAAACTCTGATTTGCCTGAATAACTAAACTTCAACTAAACAAACGTTTTTCCGCCGGGCTCTTCTCTATGGTCAAACAGGGGAGAGCAAACGAAGTAAATGTGTAGAGGGCTATATCGTTATTGAATAATAAAATGGTTTTTTTTTTATCTTTCCTTCATGTTTTCATTGAAGGAACTACCACTGCGTATAGTGTACATATTAATTTGTATTATAGTAATTTAACGAATAACACGGCAGCGTATAAGCAGGCCTATGCTTACGTAATAAACAAGCTAATTCAAACGTCACCATCTCTGTTTTTCTAGTGTTATACAACTATTAGTCTTTAAAACATAGCTCTCAGCTGTTTATAGTATATTTTATTTCGCCTAAATGCCTATTGAGAAATACAATTACAGTAGGCCTACATAATATTTCGATCTTTGGAATGGCGGGAGGGAGAGAGGGTTAGCGGAGAGTCAGCAGTAACTTCAAGCCACATGGTTGGGGCTAAGGGAATCATTTGCCAATACACGTACATAGAACTGTTCTAGCAGCGAAGTTATTTGGCTTTTTCAATAGCTGCATTGCAAAGCTCCAGACAAGGACAATAGCCGTAGGCTGGAGTGGGTTATAGGAGGGTTCCTCCTATTCGAAAAAATTTTTGATAATATTTAGCTGGTAGACGTCCACAGGAAATTGTGTAAAACCATAGGCCTCCTTGTTATTAGGAACAACAGGGCCCATACATTTTATGTATAAGATTAGTTACGAATATCTGAATGAATTGTAAATTTTGTTAATTTTGTTTTAATAAATAAAAGTGTTTAAAGTTTTAATATGTTTGGAGTTGAAGTCTAACATCATTTGTTAAAGTACTGTGTATATAATGAAAGTTTCTAGGCATGGTGAAACAGTTAATTATAGATTTTATAACTTTTTCGTAAATAGAAATCATGTGTAAAGTATAGAGCGACAGGTAGTTTTAGAGAGATAAGAAGATGACGAGAATGTGAAAATATCAAAGAAGGTAATGCTGTAGAGTACATTTCAATACAAAGCGTGTATGAAGTATAACAATTGTACGGTTGAGAAAAACTTACTTGGCCAACGAATCGTGTGCCATTACACTAAACATTTGTCCGATTACCACTTTGGAAATTCAAAAGTAAAGGAAATAGTGTTCGTCTATAAACTATTGTTACTATGACTGTAAACGTAGGTAACACCTTGTGTCATTTTGAGAAAAAAAATATAATAATATCCATATCAGTAATTCACATGTAAAACTACTTGGATCAACAATTTTACGCTCGAGTACTAACATGCAAATGCACTAAAATGCGCGCCCTCAACAATGAAACAAGCATCTTGGCATTTATATTCGCAAATAGAAGAGAAAAAATGCATTAGTGTTTCCACATACTACATTTTAGTTAAATTAAAGATGTGTTGTTACTTGAAAAATGACAAAACATGGAGTTTTAAAATAACTTGCTCACTAAAAAAAATGTTATCCCCATGACACTCGAAATGACTATAAATAGTTTAAAATATGTAACGTTATATGCTAAAAATCTGCCACGAAAAATCAAAGCTTAAAAGCCTAAAAATTGTTATTATCCTTCCGTGTAAAAATGAAATGTTATTAAACAATTTTTAAATATACTAATTTCTAATCTCAAGTTCTTAAATTTGATGTTACTTTGATATGATCAAGTTATTTTCAAATTATAGTCGATAATATTTTCGTCATTTTCAAGAGACTATTACAACATTTAGGCTATATCTTAAAGTTAATGGCGATATAGCGATCATCACAACGACGGCGGCTACGATAATGATGATGATGATGTTGATGATGATGATGATGACGACAAACTACGATTAAGATGATGATGATGATGATGTTGATGTTGATGATGATGGTGATGCTGATGACGATGATAACGATGACGATAATGATGATGATGACGAGAACGACGATGAATAAGACGATGGCGATGACCTGACAACGAGGATGGCTATAGCGACGACGACGATGACGATGGCGATGACGATGACGAGGACGATAATGATGATGATGATGATGATGATGAAGACGATGACGACGACGATGGGGATAAAACGATGACAATGGCGATGAAGTAGACGATGAATAAAACGATTATTATTATTACGATGACGATAAAGATGACGATGATGATAATGGTGGTGATGATGATGATGACGGCGATGATGGAAATGATGACGAAACGATGATGATGAATTATAATGATGACGACGACGATAATCATGATGATGATGATGATGATGATGATATCGATGCCGATTGCAACAACGATTCTGTTAACGATGATAATATTTCTGGCATGCTGTCATATAATACAACTGTCATACTTCAGTACTGCCAGCGGCCAGTACCGTTAAATCGCTCTTAGTTAAATCCATCTATCTTGCAATATGATATTCATACAAATATTTTAAGTTTCAGTATAATTTATTCCAATTACGATTTTGTGCGTTGAATCCACGATGAGTTGTTGTATGATAAAGAATTCTTGGAGAACAGAATCATGGTGTAATGCAGTTGTGGGTTAAGAATTTCTTTTTAGGCCTCATAGTCGGTTTTAGTTTAGGTCAATTTTGAAAATTTCTGCCTCATGCTGGCTGCGGCCCTGAGTGAGCACTGTAGAGTGAAATTGTGGCAGAGCCAAACCAAGTGAGACGTAAGTCGCAAATGCTAGTTTTCCACAATAGGCAGAAATTTAAAAATGGTATTTTTTTTTTTTTTTATTTTATATTCAAATTATACAGTTCATACATTAAACTTCCATACTACCTTATCAATTTTGCAGTATGATAAAAAAAAATGTTTAAAAACTACAATTTATAATGGCATTGCTTAGTCAATGTATACCGATAAACAATTTTCAGATGCAGTTTTCTCAAAACTTAAATTTTAAATGTTCGAACTGTTCATGTTCATAACTTCGCAAGGAAATATCGTATGAAACTGATTTTTTTTTCTTGTGAAAGATAATACTATGTAGTTTTATAATCCATGAAAAACACCTCAATTTTCAATTTTCCGACTTATACCAAAGATCTTATAATGTAAAGATAACGCGCTGACCTATTCCAGTACGTAAATGCCATGGAATTGCGCCCGCTACAACATAAGGAGTAAAGAACGCGCAGTTGACGCGCAGGTAAAAAATATTGTGAATAAAAATGATTTGATTTGATAACATAGACGCATTTATTTAAATACTAAAAATATAATATTAATATCTAGATAATATTCAGTATCACTCTTTTAGAAAATAAATCCAGTAATTATTTTAAATAAATAACTATTATAAAAACGAGAATAAAACGAACATTTTATAGCGCCCCCTACAAAATAAGGAGTAGAATTGAACGTAGGTGGCGTACACTATCATTACAGAAATTACACTCAAAAATCGGCCAGCGCGCTATCTTTACATTATAAGATCTTTGCTTATACCCCTTTGGCTTGACTCTGTCACAATTTACTCGAGTTATTTCCACTCTTCTACCTTATGATAGTATGTTATGTCAGGCATCCTACTTTCAGCTTAACCATAGTCATTGCAAGAAACAACGTAATTATTATGCTAATAATTTCTTCTTCAGAAGAAATGATGATAGTAATTATCCAGTCATTAGAACATTACGCGGCCGGAATCGATGCTATTATTCGCGGTAATTATCTCATCCAAACGGCCTGTCGAAGGCTATCGGATCTAGCGTGAATGAACCGCCAGAACGGGCCTACGAAACGCTAACTTGCGCTATATAAGACAAACCAAGTATTTAAGTAAGCATTTACAGACCGTTGACTATAACGACATCATTAGTATCGGATTATCTAGTTACTCATCCATGTACAAATACATTAAATATAACTTTTTACCAAACACTCGAGAAGATAAGATGTCATTTTAGAGTAATTACCAACAAAATTCCAAGTGATTAACGTATTTTAGGAGCGTATACGCAATAATACTTCTGAGTGTATTATATAAACATTAACATTAAAATAAACTCCTCTCCAACTACAAACATATTTAAAATTGGGTTTTATAACTTTATTTTTGCCTGATCTAAAACTAAAAAGGCCATCGTCTTCGTCGCCATCACCATCACCATCATCACCACCACCACCATCACCATCACCACCACCAGCAGCACCATCATTGTCTTCATAATCATCATCATCATCATCGTCATCGTCATCAACGTTGTCGTCGTCATCATCATCATCGTCATCATCATTACCATCACAATTGTGAGGCCTCACCACAAAATGAGTCTCACGGTAGGAAAATCCAAAATTGAGTTATTGGTACTGCCTAATTGAGCACAGTTTAAGGTGTAATCTACGCTTTGAATGATATTCATTGAATAAGTAGATCTCAAGATATGAGCATTTGAAGTTGTCATGTATAAACACAGTTTTGAGAAAATCGTCCATAAAGCAATCAAAAAATAAACAATTAAAAGACTTTAAATCTCAGAAATCTACATGAAGGGACACTTTCCTACATGAAATTTACCTAAAAAGTATATTGTAATGAAATACAAGTACCATAGTACTCATAATTGATTAAAACTATATTTCTCAAAAATTTGACTTCAGGCCTATTTTGGTGATTATCCGTCAATCTGATCTCACCTACGATGCGACTCATTTTGTGGAAAGACCTCACAATTGCCAACGTCACCGCCACCGCTATAGTCATCGTCATCATCATCATCATCATCATCACCATCATCATCATCATCATCATCATCATTATCATAATCATCATCATCATCGTTATCATGATTTATGTTTTTTTACTTGTCAAAATCATAGTAGTCTAAGTCAAAATCAAAACAGAGACACATGCGCACTCGGATCAAAGAATAGCTTATTCGTACGCTGGTGGTTAATAAAGTATGTTAGTGGCCCATATCAGTGGGGGATTTAAAGGGGGAGAGCGGGCCAGCTCCGCCCCACACCACACCTCCCGCCTCCACACTTTTGGAAAGTAAAATATACAATATTATTAACATTGTCTACAAAACAAAACAAGACAAAGTAATCGTAAACGATTACACCCTCGCCTATGTTTTGAAGGGGGTTATGTTTTTCCCTGTTTGTGAGTTTGTTAGTTCGTGTGTTCATTTTCTTGTGAACTGCCTCCATGGTTTTCATTCTTTCGGAAATTTTGAAGTAAATCAGCAAAATATTGTTTGAGGTACACATGCAGCCAGAAAAAAAATACTCATCAGATAAAAGACAGACAGACAGACAGAAATACATACTGAGTTCATTGCAATACCATATTTCTACTTTCACTGTGATATCTTCTAATGAACAGGGACATAGAATAAACAACCTATATTCTCAGGGTCAAGAAAGGTTATGCTTTGGAATTTTAATGACAGCAGCTAATCGACAGGTCCAGAATGTATCAGTAACTGTCAGGCCTCTTTAGTCTTTGGTTTTTGTCACTAAAAACAGTGGGCAGTAGACACAAAATCAAATAGATTAGAATGCAGAATCCATATGGTAAGGCGGATCAGCACCAAACATCGGGAGGACCTAGATACGGTTGGTTCTGACATTATTTAAAAATTTGAAGTAAATCGGCCCAATAGTTTTTTTTTAGATATGGATGTAGACAGACACACACACACACACACAGACGGAGCTCCCCACTTCAGTAAGGAGACGGTAAATATCCAACAATAATAAGACAAGAATTGATCCCTTAACACGCCCTGAGGCCATTTCCGAACATCTAAAGACCAACATTTGTACGTTTGTAATTAAACCCTTTAAGTCTTCAATTTATAATACCAATTTCCTTTTTATATGCGACTAATTATTCGTAATTGTATAATTGCATGAATAAATAAACATTACAACGATCAGCACACAGTAAACCAGTCTTGATTCAAGACGGCAAAGATTAATTGTGGCAATTCTAACCGGAATTTCACTTGTTTAACTCGGATGAGAAGCCCCAGAAGTTCCCGTCATATGCATAATAAAGAGTGTGATGGTAAAGAGAGGGAATGACGTTCCATTTGACGTTCCTAAACCCGGCGTTCCAATCCTAATCCGATGTGCCCAATGCTATGTCATTTCTGCGCATGTGCTAGAATTTTGCGTTTTATGGGTTAAAAAATTAACGTTAAAGGGGTTTGGCGGGGTGATTTTTTGTTTAAAAATACTACTTGATTAAGCAATGACCTGTATATTTCACGAGTGAGCAAATTGATAAAATAATTTTAAACATCGACTGAAATCAAGGACTTGATTTCAGTCGGTATTTAAAATTATTTTATCAATTTTGGTCGGATTTTCTCTACTTTCTACGTTTAAATTTATTAAATTCTGCAAAATATGGCCGCTTTCCGTTTTTATGGGCTTGAC
>JAOTQE010122560.1:0-12545 GCA_025631205.1 Nesometra sesokonis
ACGGACTCCGATTAAATTCAACACAACCTGTTTATTTCAATACCAAACTCAGAGTGCCTTACGGCCGCGCCGTAGCGTGTCAGATTGTACCTACGCTCACGCACAAACGCGTCCCAGGTCCCTGGATGCGGTAACACACTAATAGTAAACAAGAATATATCACAAATACATTTTTGTTTATTCATCTTACAAGATGTTACACATATATTGCTAGCAAACGCTAACATTTTTTCTTAGGTAAAATATTTCTTAACCCAATAAACGGCGTAGTTTAAATATTTGGTAGATGGGTGATTAATAATAATTGCAAAATTAAATTGATATGAAGTAGACGTACAGCCAACTTTTAAAATTTAAATGGGGATGTTCCAGTCACAAACTATCAGCACCCTAAGCTGATTTTAAATAATAAAATTATATCATCATAGAGTTTAAAAAAATAGTTTAACTGGTCCTAGTACCGGTACTGTAGCATGATATGGCCCTAGGCCTAGGTCCAGGCTAGTCTAGGTGGTAAGAGAAAAGGCCCACCCATTCATCAACTCTTTCAGATATTCCTAGCCTAGGCCAGGTGGGTAGACAGACATATTACTAGAATAAATAGGCTAGGCCTAGATCAAAACTGACTAGCCTAGGCTGCCTCTAGTATTCGGATTCGGACAGGGTGGGTAGGCCTATAGGCCGTAGGCCTAGGCAAGTTAAAAAAAAAAAAATGTTTATTAAGAAGTGCAGAATAAGCACTATATTATCAAAAGCGTAGGGAATAGGGCCTATCCTAGCGTATATGACTAGGCTAGACAGCTACAGTATGCGATCTGCTATACTGAAGCTCCGAAAATTTCGAACATCCGAAAAAGCAACCGAGACACCCCATGTTTGATTCAAAATATTCAGACTGCACACTACAGCACACGTTAGCGGCAAGGATTTCCATGAACTTCAATCTATCGACTATGTAATTTTTAATTTTAGGAAATTTACGGAACATTAAATGTTACATAAATTAAAATGGTATATTTTAGATATATTCTAAAAACGTCCGAAACTTACATTCGTCAAAAAAGATACTTCTTGTAGGCCGATTTGGATCTTTTAAAAAATATATCGTCAGTCAAAATATGGCTAGTTGATGATCACATCGGCGCAGGTATTGAAGAAACTGATGGTTTCTGCGCATGCCTTTTATACCTTGGGTTGCATTGGCTTGTTTTTATTATTTTTCTCCGACTCGATTATCACAGTGCCCGATCCGAGGGCCGCGGCAACCAAGTCTGGTTACAAAGAGATTACATCGGAGATGGCCCAGTGGGGTTCGTAGTGTTGTAAGTATAGGGCACGCGATGGGTTAATTGGCTTATATATAAGGGAACTCGGCGTTGCAACTCCTTCTGTTACTTTCTTTTATGATTCGCCCAAGGGTGTTTTTCATCAAGGCCGTGTAAGGCCACCTGTACAACAGTGACAAAAGATTTCAGAAACTATTGTTTCATAAGTGTTGAACTTTTGAACATGGACAGATATTTCTTTTGAAGGATACACATCACATGTGGTTGCGAAACTACAAGAAAAGGAATTTTGTCTTTACAACTTGGGCCTGCATTCTGTATAAGAGGACCAAGCCAGCAATAACACTAGTATGTTTAAGGGGTAAACATTGTATACCTGCCAACAGTTTTGCCTACAATGCGTGAAAAAAACTTTGGCCCCATTGCTAGGCCACATCCTGTACCATTTTGATCTGCAAAAAAAAAGGTCATCCTACCATTTTTGGGCCGTTTCTGCCCAGATTATCGCTGTTTTGGGGGCGTTTTTACCGCATTTTGCTCTATATTGCCTCTTGCATGAGAAAAAACTATTGAAACGATTGTTTATGAGTAAGAATTCTGCTAATACGTGATAAAAATTATTTATGCGTGAGACGTCAAAAATAGGCTCCAATGCGTGAGACTCATGCATAATGCATGAGAGTTGGCAGGTTTAACATTGCAGTGTTACCTTGTGACAAGCAGCTTCTTATTATAAAACAAGGTTTATTAAATTGTGTATATTCTATGCTGGCCTTTCTACTGCTTGTAAATACAGCATGAACCCTGTGGATTCTGGACTGGTTTTCATCAGTACTGTAGAGCAACATCTGGAGTAGACCCACTCCTGTGAATTAATGTGCTGTCCTTGTTTTCCAATTCCCAATGTCCAATAAGTTGGTTATATTGATGGGTTTAAATACATGTCAAGTTTTACATCAATATGGGGCAAGGCATGGCAAAACCACCAAGTTGTTGCACAGGAAGTTATTGAGAAGCAAGCAAATAAACAACAGGAAATATAAAGAAATACAAAGGAAATATTTTTCTATTTTGTTCCATATCTTTGGTTATAGATGTCCGATTTTGATAATTGACCCCTCATTTTAAAGCTTAAAACAAGTGTAATATGGTTTCAATATTAACACCATTTTAAAATTTTGCGACACCTTGGTGATTTTGCCATGACATGTCTCATATGGTGTTTAAATGGTACCTTGGTAAAATCAGGAAAAAAATACTATGATACACTAATATCAGGCCTTAAATGAGAGCTTTGTAATGCAAAGCCAGTTTTTATGTTTTTATTTCTAGGATGATCTGTGGTAAAACTAACCACATAAAATAATCCAAGTGCAAACAACATTTTGAAATGTTACAAACAGTCTTGGTGACATCTTCATTTTTTCTTAAATACATTGCGATTTCAGTTTTTATTGACAGCAAAAAACACCCAATGCTTTAGATGCCCTTAGGTTCAAGACTATTGCTGTGTTGTAAAGGTTAAAGTTTATAATGCTTTGGAAGACAACTTACCTTATGATGCAAGCTAATTATAATTTATGTAGAAAAATACTGTATTTCATTTTGCCATGTTATAAATAGACTCAGCTATTTTCTAATACTGTATGTACTGCGTAGTTTTATGAAGATATGAACGACAAGAAAGTTAAATTTTTGTAAAATATTAATGTAAAGAAAGGGAGCTAGACAAGTTTGTCGAATCATACTTTGTTGAAACCCAGTTTGCTGAAACTCAACTTGCCGACCGGCTAAGTGAATGGGCTCTACTATCACGAACTGTGATATTCCATTGGCCATGCGGATAACCTAGCCTAGTCTATTGAGTGTATTGAATAATTAATTAAATTATTAAATTATAATTTAACAATTGAATAGTTAAATTATAATATATAACAAATGTATCATGGCATACTATAAAGTAATATTGTCAAGGGCGAATTAGGATCATTTCCATTATATATTTATTGTTATATTAATCTAATCAAATATTGGTTTCGATCTAAAATTTTATTTCAATGTTATGATTTTCAATGCAAAAAAAAAAATGGAGAGAAAGAAGGATGCTGAGCTTATCAAATTAAATACTTGGTATGCTCTATTGGCTTTGGTAGTATTTGGTTTTCACATAATGCAGAAGACAAAAATACATTACTTTTTAAAATGTCTTTACGATTAACTGATAATAAAAATCAAATATTTAATTTAATTAATAAAAATTGAATGATGTACTATGCAAATTTTAAAATACTATATCTACTATAATTTTGTTTACGAAATTTGCGTTTAGACTTAGACTTAGTTACTTAATTAGACTTAGAAATTGAAAAAGGAAGGTGGCATGATGTTATTAGAGAAGAAAAAATGCTTAATTTAAAATTAGTTAAAATATGGTTATTTTGCATACCATCGAAGGAAGCGTGATATTTTATAAATTTAAATGTGTATTATTTTTAATTGGTTGTTAATTAATAACACTTTGGGCCATGGCCAACTTAAACATTTTCCTGTAGAAATTTTTATTTCTTTTTGTTAGACCATTGATTATACACAACCAGAAACACTTGTTATTTTTAGGTCCGCGCAAATCTGACTTTAGAACCTCACTCGTTTCTTGGTGTTGAAGGTGGTGGTGGTGTGTTGCCACCATAACTTTAAACGCATCTAGCGTCGCCAGTTTTAAACAGACGTTCATAAAATTTTGTACACATAAATTAGACATCACTTCCAACAATTGTTCATCGCCCTTTTTTAAAGTTACACCCTATGGTGTCCCCTACACTCACAAGACCAAAAGCGCGTTTTAAATACGGCTAATTTCAACAAATGCATGAGTAGCTCGGTTGGTTAGGACATCGTTTAACATGACCGTTCTACAAAAGTGAAGGTCAGTGGGTTCGAGTCCCACCACAGTAGTGTATGGCTAGTTTTTTTTTGCAAAATCTATTAAAAACCTTAGTTAATGCCATGCAAGCTGGCCCACTAGTGCTAGAGTAATTAATAAATGAGGAATGCTTACTCCCGGAAATCGCTCTTGTTTTAGAAACAGTGATTCGTAATTTTTAAGACCTATTCAATTACACTGGACAGTCGGCAAACTAGAATCGGCAAACTGGGTTTTGCCAAAGTGGGATTCAGCAAACTGGTCGAATACCAAAGAAAATAGGTCTACTCTCTTTTTTATACAACAATTATGTGAAATACCATATAGCATGATTGTTGATATCTGACGGATGGTGGGGAGACTCCCTAAAATTTAGATTTTTATGAAAATATCGTATATGATCACCAAAACCACAAAGTTGTCGTAAAATTAAAAAATGGAGTTAATACTGAAAACATATTACACTTGTAAGCTTTAAAATCAGGGTCGCCTATCAAAATCGGACACCTATAACCAAAATAATGGAGCAAAATAACAACATTTTTAACTACTTTTCTAGGATCGAAGTTCAATTTAAACAATAGGGCAGTTCTTTGAATTTCAGTAAGGTACCTTTAAAGTAACATACTCTTATTCACAATTTTTATACTGTTGTTTTATTTCATTTACATAACTTCATGCATAATGCATGTGAAGTAGCTTAACTTCCTGTACAGTAAGCAACACACTTTGTAGGCAGCATAATTTTCAATACGAGTATTGTACGATTCCTGTATTTTCATGCACCCTTAATTTTCGAGAATTTCGCAATAACATGACGATCACAAATTAAAGGCTACGAAAATCACAAAGAAAATTATATGAATTAATGTGTGTGGTCTAGGTCTATGTATGCCCTACGTAAGAGAGCCCTTTCTGTACTACTACCTAGGTCGCGCGCGCAATGACCCGATACAGGCAAGTCAGCAGAGAAGATAAAAAAAAATTGTTTTTTGTGAAAATAAATTTTGCACTATTTCAAGATAGATATGTGGTAAATATAACTTATAATAGGTTGGGCTTCAAAATCACCTCATTTTTTGGTTAGAAAATCGTATTTTGAAATCAAAATTTGAAACAGTTTCCACAGACTTCAAATGACTGGAGGTTGACATTTTATTGTTACCTTAGTGGTGCCAAACACTTCCGCGTTGAAGGCCTCTCATCTAACAATAATCCACATGTTTAATATTTTTAAAACTGAAAAGTAATTTGCAAAATAAATTACCGACGAAAATAAGATGGAGAATAAAGATTTTTCAAAACGGCATTTCCAATAAATGGTCAATAAACCATCGTAGCCTAATTATAGGGCTGTAATTCTTTGTGGCAATATGTAAATAAACTTGTGGAATTTGTTAAACAAAATGGGCTTACTTAGGGGCTAGATTCAGAATAGGTAAAAGAACGGCTCATGGTTCGTGATGCTAGACTAGGCCAGGCAGGTACTTAGGTAGGTTGATCGGGGGCTTAATAAACTTTGTTTATCGTGGGTAAGCACTCTAGTTTCAAACTAACATCATTGTCCTCAAAATAAGTTTCTAAAGAAATAACAGTGATTATCTCAAATGTACTAACAGGTTGAAATCATGAAAATAGTTTTTTTTTAAATGTTCCATTGCGAAAATAAAAGTTGCTAAAATGTTTAAAATCGTAAAATCTCAAAACTTAGGGTTGCAAAAATAAAGGGATCTATAGTAATTGAAGATTCTTGGCCTTACAATATTCATTGAGTACATTAATGGATAAATTCAAAACAACTTCTGTATATGGAAAATCCTTTCGTCAATATCTCTGTCTTCGTCAAGAGATTTAAATCTCTATATGAAGAAACATTAATCGCAATTGTCAACTACTTTACGTGGGCACAAAACAGTGTAATATCAGGTGATGTCAGAGACTGGTCACTTTTCAAATTTAACGATTTTGATCCTTGCTGTGTTAGTTACCTGATGCAATTTCAACCAATCAAGTACTAAGGCAGTGATGTAGCTAGTGAAATCAAAGGGTGGGCAGCACTAGTGTAAGAGTGGGTGGTAAAATGATTAAAAACAGTATTTTTACCTTTTTCAGAGGCTTAGGTTGGGTGGCAGGTTGAAATTTGACTGGGTGGAAGGCCTTCAAATAGGCTTTAGGGTGGGTGGAAAATTTTTAGAGTGGATGGCCCCGCCCATCTCCGCCCAGCATAATTACATCCCTGTAAGGCTATGTAATATTATTTTCTTTATTATCTCCGTTGGAGATTATATTTTCACTATGGTTTCTAAAATTTTTCGAATTTGCACGTGTTTTATTGTTAGCAGCTTGCTTACAGTTTTAGGAGGATGTGCGACAAATTTGCACTTAGTATTTATGACGTTAAGATGAACATTAATGTTGATTTTGGTGATGATCCGGATGGGTGTAGATGTTTGCTGCTTAAGTTATGAAAGCTTGCGAAAATATGACCATGTCTCTCCTCTCTTTACATAACTTCACTGGCTTCAAGTACAACAACCTATTATTTACAAAATTTCAACCTTATATAAATGTATTCATTGTACTGTTCCTACCTATCTGCAGAATATTATTTCACTTCATGTTCCGTTACGTCCAGGGTTTCGTTAAATCGTAACGTCCCAGAACGATATAGTCCAAAAATTAATCAATAGTTCAGGATTTTCCTGTGAAATACAATAAACAAATTGTTGACATTTTTTTGATGATTCAGAGCATAGTGTAGGTATGAGGAGCAGTTAAAGAGGAAAGGTCTTGAACTTAATATCTAGAAAACCAACAAACAGTTTTGACTAAAACTTAGCAAACATGTTTATTATGGTCCCAGATATAATTGACAACATTTTTGTTTCGATCCAGTGAAGGGTGTAAATTTGGAGAGCCATCAACTTGAAATGTCCCAGACCGATATAGGGCAAAAATAACTATAGTTCACAATTTTCCTTTTAAATACAATAAAAAATTCTTGAAGTTTATGTGATGTTCCATGGTATGGTATGGATATGATTACCAGTTAAAGGGAAAACAGTTTTAACTGAAAATTGGTAAAATTGTTTTTCATTGTCACAGAAATAATTGATGAAATTGTGGCAGCAATCCGATGCTGGATCTGTATCTTGGAACCATTCAAATAAACTTTTCAGACCCATATTCGCACAACCCATCAATAAAGCTATTTATCTTTAAACCATGAAGGTGTTTAAACTGTGAACATTTTTCAAGGTCAGCTCCAAATTTATGAAACTTTGGTGAAGATCTGGGGTAGCGTGATGGATATTCTTGACCACCTTGAGGGAGGGGTATGTTTACATTTCGAATACTTAATGTCTGCCGGTTGGTATAAATAATTATGTGGCCTTTTGTTATGACATTAGCCTAGCATGTCAGTAGGCCCAGGTTTGAATCCTGTGAAAACCAACTTTTTTTCATTTTAAAAATATACATGTTTTGTTGTATGGTATAATATTTATCATTGTAAACAGAAGTATAACTTAATCAAGTATCAAACCATTTCACTAACAACATGGCATTTTCAGATACTTGTAGATCAAAAGATTTTTTAGCTAGGTTAGCTGTTAATTGAAAATTGTGCTATGCATGAAAAATGTATGCAATAGAATTTGGATGTGCACGGAGATATGCACTCTCGGAGTGCGCTCTAGTTACTATTATTTTTAGTAGTGATGGAGATACAAAATATTACTAACAATCATTAGATAACAAAGTTTTAGCATACCATTATCCATATGACATTGATTACATCTGGAAGCATTATTTAAAAGGCCAACATGTCTTCTATTTATTTAAGCAGTTAACTGTCAATATCTGACCAGGCAGAAATTCTTCAGTAAGTATCCAACTCAAAAGGTCTCTTAACCTTCCTAACAATGTACTACATGTAGTACTTGTAGACAGTTGCTATACACTGGATGTCCTGCTTTTCTGTGTGATATTTATAAAGGCATAGAAGACTTAGTATTTTCAACAATATCTAAACTTTTCATTATATTTCAGGGGATGGAATACAAATGGAATTTTCACCACAGGAGTCACCAATCTATGTAAGTGGAATGCTCATTTATTTTATTTATACATTAATAATTGCACAATTAACGTCTGAGGGAGTGAACAATGATTCATACCAGGGCTCGATTTTTTACTAGCCCAGCATACAGTGGCTAGTGAAAACTGTACTGGGCTAGTGAATTTTGATTTTTACTAGCCCGGTTGGCTAGTGATAACAAGTGTCAAGCAATCACTTGTGCACATTTTAGATTAATTTGCTACAGACATGGGCTATTTGAATTGCTTGTGGGCTAGTGAAATGTAAAGTCAATTTTCCCAGTTGTCTAGTCAAAAAAAAAAAAAAATCTAGGCCTGTATACAGTAGTCTTTTACAACAAATAAAAATTATACTTTTTAAGCATCACCAACATTCTCTTAATCTCTGAGAAAAATGATTTTTTTTGTTAATGACAAATATATGGTAATTATTTCAAGATATGTAGCCATGAACTCAGTATTAGAAATGTGCATATTTTTAGACTTCATAAAAAAATGTTATGGTCAAAATAAGGTTCTTCATTCATTGTTAAAAATGATGTAAATGTGCTGATTATCTTTTAAGCACACTAAAATATAAGCAAAAAAAATAAAAACCACCCTTCCTTCTCTGAAATTTATTTAGTTGTTTGTACATGACAAGTATAGGGACAGTAATTTTCCGCAATCGCGGAAAACGGACGGAAATCGCGGAATTGGCAATTTGAAACGGAAAAATGAATATTGAACGGAAATCCCTTCTGAACTCAAATTATCAAAATCACATTAAAAAATATGGTGTTGCAGACGAAATAATCTTTATATTTTTTGTAGAATTTATTTTTATTTAATAATTATCTATCTTTAACCTACACCTGGTGTCACATGGCCTTGATCGAGCGTGTTATTCGTTGGTGATTGGATGATTCACAAGGCTCTTTTTTATTTGTTTATTATGTTCAGAAATCATAAAATATCATGCAAATTTTGTGTAATCGAATATGAATTATCTTTACATATAATATAATGCATTTTAATCAAATTGTTTCTCATAGTATTTTTTGCAAAAATATTTTTAAAAGTCAATAAATATAAAAATGAATTAGAAAAATCAAAGTTCAGTGAACGCCGAGGCGAGCACTGGCATGGTTCCCGTCATCGTGCAACGAGAGGCGTGGTATCAAAAATAAAATTATTTCGCTGTCGATTCATGGGTGTCGATCGCTTTCAGTAAACAAACACATGGGCAAACGAAAAGTGATTTTAAACATAAGCCTAAGCCTAGGCTTCTCGACGAAAACAAAACAAAGAATCCGATTTTTAAAGCAGACATTTCGGGCCGCAAATTTAGGGCCGCGAAAATAAAGGGTTTTGCAGTACTATAATAAATTACAATTCGATATATTTATAGAATTGTAAAATTCAACAGGTTTAAAATAAATTTTCTTGTGTAAATTAGGAGGCATATTCAAAAGTTTTTAACCATGTGAGTTTTGTACCACTTTTGTTTGTACTGCGTACAGATGGGTTGAATGGGGAAGTCCCTTCTGTCTAGACACCTAATGCCTATGCACTGAAAATACTTACTTGAAAACATTTTCATGCAAAACTATGTAAACAGAATTTGCAATTTTTTCATACACTATTCACAAACGGTAAAAGGAATTCATCAATTTTTGAAACAGAAAATCACTGTCCCTACAAGTATTTTTTTTATATGGCCTAATAATTTATTGGCAACGCATATCCATTGTCTTTACTATGTCAGTATACTGAGGAAGAACAAACTTTGAAAGTGGCAATTTATTCCCTATGTCTTTGCTATAGTAATTGTATGTTTAGAATTTATTTATTTATTATTATTTTAAGAAAATATTTTTGATAATTATACCCCAAAACAAACCAACAAATATCTTTAAAATAACAACCATTAATAGGGTAAGTTAATTTTGTAAGTTGAACACTAAAGGCTGCATGTTGGTCCTGTTGTTTTTGATTCAAGTACAGTATTCAGTTTGCCAATTGTAATTATAATAATAATGTAAGTTTGATAAATAAATCAACAGAGATTATACTTCATCTGAATACAACAACCTGAACTTTGAGTTTTGTGTCCTAAACTATAATATAATGATTCTATAGATTTGCGGCTATGATTGTATTTTTTCTCGCAACCATTAGCGAGTCCATAGTTCACGGATAAGCTTCTGTACTTCTACTGCTATTATACATTGTCATCTATATTTGTTCATTTTATCTGAACTTGTTGACTCTACCCACACAATACTTCTGCCACTTTTATATTTTAATGTATCGTTCTGTTTAAAAATTTGGAACAAAATATATTAAATGGCTTGCAGAATTTTAAATTAATTGGTTTCACTTTGAATTTTTAAATGTATTTCTCAAAAATTTGGTACATGCTATTTGCTATTAAAATATCTGTACCTATATAGTATTTTCTCCAGTCCATTAGAGTACCACAGTGCCAACATGGGAACTTTACATTTATAGATCTGCCTTCATGATCCATTGTAGGCAGCTTATTTTTGCTTTGTTTTTCTTACAATACATGATACTAGGGAGACCACTGTATGGTTATTTGGTCCTTTTAATGATGGTCGGAAAATGAAGGAACTTGATTGTTTTAAAACTTTTTTTTATAATTGAATGGATTCAGGATAGGGAAAGGGTAGAATTTCTGGGCTGATTGTGAAATTATTAAAGTTGAGTGGAAGGGTCTTGAAAGAAGCTAAAACCAGGCAGAAGAACTAGATGATAATTCAATGATTACATGTTTTCACAGGAAAATTTTGGTTTGGTAAATTATATGGATAAAAATTATATGATAAAAGTTCTGCATATTCGGGTGTTACCTGATTCTAACAAAACTAATTATCAGATAAATATAAAAGATGTGAAATACTTTTTACCTTTACCCTAGGGTCAATTTTGGTAGAATTTTGCATGATGAGGGAAATCGCCAGAAATTCAACAATGGTATGAAGACCGATAGGAAGAAAACAAAGCATAGTTTCTACTGAGTTTATGCAGTTTTACTCTTTGTTAATTGATCAGATTGTTTGGATTGGAAAATATGAAATTCCTTCAGAAACGGCCTAAAGAACAAATAAAATTGAAGCAATGTTGATGTAGAATATAACATTAAACATGATAAATAAATTCTCATAAATCACTAGAAGCACCATGTGTACAGTGTTTATGTGATCAAGGATTTGTTAACTTGTTTTCATGAGCTTGTTAAACCATTGTCATTAAAATGTGTGCTGTTTGGATAAAAAACTTTATTGAATAATTTTATGGTACAGTGTACATACAGTATGAGCCAACAAACAAAAAAATGAACCAATGACAAATTTTTGTTTGGTCTAATGAGGGCAGATGGTACTAAAATTGAATGTCCCTTTTCACACAGAACTGTAAAATAGCAATATTGTGGTAATTTGCAAAAATTGGCTGTAGTCTGAAAGGCTGAGAACCTAGATACCATTATCTTGTCAACTCCTCAAAAATGATATTATGATGAGCATTCCAAATTGTATGTTCATAAAATGGCCAAGTCGACTTTAAAAAAATTTTTTCTTCAGAACTTTACATTTCTTTTCGTTAATATTAACTATATGTGCAAGTTGTATTGGAAAGACCTAACCATTTCTTAATCCAATGCATATGTAGAATCAAGATCACTTAATTGTGTATCTGTAATTTTCTTTAAGCATTTCAAATGTTTCCCTAGTCTTTTCATTATAAAAAAAATGATACTACCCATAAATTTTTTTGTACGTCAAAAATGGATGTAAGCAGGCCCGTACGCTGGGTTGTGAATGGGGCGGTTCTTTTTCCTGAGAAACGGACCATCATGATAGTAGGGCTGTTAGAGCCCAGAAAATTTTTGTCTATAAATGCTCTCTTAGAAGCACACAGTGTTCAAATCTAGTGTCAAAATAAATGGCGAATTAAACAAAATTAGTAAACTGAAGACATTTTTTTTTTTAAACGGGGGCACAGATCCACATTTGGAAGGACACAGAAAGACTGACTGTGCCAGGGGTGGGTTTGGAAGAACAATAGAAATTATTTGAAAATAATAATAAACCTTTAGATCTTGGACTATAATAAAGTCGAAATGGGGATCCCACTCAAAAATGTGGGGACACCCCTTTTTCGCTTTACATTTTTGATGATGGAGGTAGGGGAGTGGGAAGAGGTTGGGGGAGCATGCCCCTGTGGCCCCCTCC
>JAOTQE010122571.1:0-12543 GCA_025631205.1 Nesometra sesokonis
CCCGCACCCACCCCCTCCATCTACCCCCCCCCACCCAATTTTTAACACCCTTCCAAACAAAATCGATACATAACAACTTCCTGAGGATCATTATGGTATCTTTACGCAAAAAACAAAAGGTAAACAACAAAGATTATGAACCCTGACCTTTCCAAAAACAGGCAATCATGATGATGATGATGTTAATTTTATGCTTCATGTTGAAAATATTTATAATATTAAATAACAAAGGTGATTGAATGTGATAACAGCAAATGATGGTGACAACATTGATGATGATAACAGGGAGGTGTATAATGACAATGGTGATGATCCAGACGTTTATCAATGGTTTTATTTTTATTCATTTTGTTTCATCCTGGTTACTTTAGTTTTTCGAAGGATAACAGACAGCAAATAAATAATAGTGACAATGTTGATTCATGGTCATTGGAATATCTTCAACCAACCCTTCAACCCTGCTGATTAAATGATTTGGCCAACTATGCTGTTAATAAAAACCATAAAATCAGGCTTCATAGGGGACATGTTTTTAAAGAACTTACAAACTTTTACATTACAGCCAACCCTGAAATTACTTGATGAAAAGATCTGGCAAAATTAAGTGTCATTTTGAAGGAACTGCCAAGGCCCAAGACGTACAGATGTACAGATTCCCTAAGTCCATGGTACCAGTTTTGTTGGACACCATAGAAACGGTGCACGTATCCTGTTAAACAATTACATTCAGTTAGCACAGGCGATAGAAAATTCTATCGCCTACAGAAAACACAGTGATTTAACTGCAAAGTGGAATTTTGAAATGCCTGAGAAGTTTTCATTTTCTGACTCCAACTTGCATGTACTTTGAGATACTAAACATCTTGACCACACTGTCACTTAAGTTTGAGAAAGAAGACATATGTTTTGAAGTGCTCCCAGCCATAGAGCTGACTAAGATGAACATGCAGGGTCTTCTAGAGGACAGATTCACCAGCAAAACAGTCACATCAAAGGTTGGGTATATCCTTACCGGTAATACCATTTCCCGACAATTTCCATGAATTGGACACAAGAAAAGGGTACTAGAAAACCGTGAATACACCACCCTTTCATTGGACAGGATGGTCCTTGAAAGCAAAGACGCCACTCTACTCAAACTGACATGAATGCACTAAAAGAGAATGTGCTGCCTGCTCTGAAAGAATGCCTTGATGAAAGATTTAGCTCATTTAATGAAGACATTCAAACAAGTCATAGATCAACCCTGCCAACTGGAAAGGTCTAGAAGCTTCAAACTTTGATTATATGAAACTTAAAGGGGAATAGAAAAGCTTCAAGGTAATTGACAACACATTTTATAATGGCATGAAAGCAAGAAAACTATGGGTGAGATTCCATAAATTTAGAAAGCATAAATTCTCTAATGTTTGCCTTTTAGTCAAAATTATCATGGTCATAGGAGTTAGCAATAGCACAGTAGAAAGGAGTTTCAGCATGTTAACAAGCAGAAAAGGCTTTTTGGGCTGACAAGCTCAGGTTAACAGTAAAACCTACTGATGAAGAGGCAGAGAACAAGATTAATAAATCATGCAGTAAGAAACTTTGATTTTTCGGTTCGATTGTGGCATGTTAAACCTCCAGAGGAATTCAGGAAGTCTACAAGACTGCCAAAAACATATAGACATCAACTAGAAAGCTATATCAAAGCTGGTAATTTATTATCATTAATTAAAGTACATGTTCAATGTTTAGATTAAAACTAGCTACAAACAAGACTCACAACTGATTTACTAGTATCTACCTAGTTCAGGGTTCTATGCCTGGCCTACCTAGGGTAGCCTAAATAAGGCTAGGAGAAGACTAAATTATGTTGATTAAATTTATAAACAAGAAATTTAGACCCATACCTTTTCTGTTAACATTGGTAGATACAATAGTAAAGCCGAACTTGCCTTAACAGTTGTAAATACTAGGACTAGAATAAAGTTGCTATGTTACAGTTGATTGAGTTGTTCTTTGTGGTTTTGTGGACCAAAACTGGTTGGTTGGTGCAACAAAAAGTTTCATGTTTACACACTGAAAATGGTGGCAGTGTACCGCTGAAACGGAGACATGCCTACTTCACTCAAGTTCAAATTCAGATGCATGTGACTGGCATGCAGTGGTGTGATTTTAATGTTAAAACCATAAGTGATAGTGATCTTTTTGTTGAAAGAATCTGGCGCAATAATGATTACATTGCAGGTATTTTACCAAAGTTGGAAGATTTTTTCATATTAAGGAATTTTTACCAAAGCTTGAAACAACAAACATTAACATTATAATAATTGAACGGGCAGTCAAGTCAACAATGAACCACGTTTTTAAATATCTGGACTCAACAGTTTCGGATTCAGGAACAGAATATCCATGCGGTATGTGCAATGAGATTTGCAAAAGCAATCCAGAAACTGTCGATGAGAACAGCATAGCATGCGATGACTGCAATCGCTGGTTCCATTTTGTCTGCATCAATGTTACTGGAAATGAACAATTTCTAAAGAAGCGCAAAATGGCATGGAACTGAAGTGGTTGTGATGTAAGAAAAAGAAGGAGAAGAAATATCAGGACTTTATAAATATATAAACCTAATTCTTTTCACCCTTGATGATGGTAAAACCATGAGCTGCAAAGCAAGACTTCTTGCCAATTTTATGTTGGATTGTGGTGTGCCCACAAAAAAGTACCACTACTTATTGAGAGAGTTGGCTGGTGGTTTGGGTTCAAGCTGAATGCAAAACATTCCACAGTGATCCACTGCTGATAATGTAGCAAGAAAGCTAGGCATTATATGCCAACTCTTGGTTGCGGAAACAGTTTTGGAATCTCCAAATATGACAACTGGATTTGATGCTACTACTCAAGATGGTATTCATGTAAATGAAATCTACTTACACGCTACGGAAAAAAGTCAAAAGTGAAAAGATTTTATGGTGATGAAAAGTCACATCTTCACCACTTTGATACATTTTAATCAATCAATCAATCAATAATTAATATTCAAGAGTAGATTGAAGATCCCACTTCAATTCTATCAAATGTCTACTGTTTTGGTAGGGAGATGGCCGTAGGTGCTTGTCTAAGCACATTGCCTGCCAATACCACCTTGCTAACGTCAATGCTAAGTGACTGCTTTAAGTGTACTGTAGATGTGCTGAAGTACAGCAAATACTTTGGTTTGGATGTATCCGAGAAGGTTAGGGAGGAAACAATGTCAGCAAAAGTGCACAACATATACGCTGAGCAAATCATGGGTATGTTTTCTGTGATAAAAGGACTGAAAACAATTGCTACCATTGACTTTGTTTCATGTGGTATCCGAGCACAAAAAACCATGCTGTCGATTGCCTGATGAAGCTACATGAAGATGAGCGTGAAAAAGTAATGACACAAGCTAGACAGTTTGCCAGAAAAGAAAGACCACAAAAATGAAAATCAAAAGTAACTTGGATGGGAGATTCTTGCTAGATATGAAAAGGAAGTTCAGAAAGGGCTTGATATAGAACATAAAAGACTAGCAAATCAATAGGGTTTACTGTGTTGCGGTACAATAGCTCTAATAGCGATTTGTGGTGATGTTGAAATTAGAGACCAAAGCTGCTAAAGACCAATCAAACCCCGGTCCCAAAGTGGTCTTTACACTGTAATTTGAGGGAGACCTGTAGTATGACATTTTTATTAATGTATTTCATATGGTTGCTTTATTTACAAACAGGAAATCTCAATGAGAAGTCTGTTGTTTTATATTGATGTCATCGGCAACTGCATTATCCCCATGGAGGGAGGCTGCGGTAAACGCTGGGGGTGGTGGCGGACTGAACATAACGGGTTGGAACCAATGTGTCTTAGATGCTCACCAACCAGCTGCCTTCTGTTAAAAAATAATAAAGAATAGATGAGAAATACCAAAGTTACCACATATTATTGTATAATTTTGTTAAAAAGGTCACAACTTTGTACACAATTTGCTATTTCCGATTTCCGCCTAAAAAAAATCTTTAAAAAATAGAAAACCAACTACTTGCTCAAATTCAACCAAATAACTGTATATTAAAAATGCTGGGAAATTTAATTCATGAATTCATTTGAATCCAAACAAGATGATTTTTTTGTTAACATATCTAGGCCTATCCAAGGGAACGAGATTGTATGACTAGGTAGGTATGTGAAGATGCACACATAACCGTGTTCGTTTATCTACCAGTTTTGTGTTCCGCATTTCACAATGCTGGTTGGATGAGAACATCCCCATAAATTTACATTCCGATTTGCTATCGGTAGGGAATCCCTTCGATACTGCTATGATGACGTAATGGAAAAGATACTCTTTATCTGCCTTTTTTTTCGCGATCGGCCAAAGATATTATCTTCACCAGAAAGTTTTAAGAGTTCACCTGTTTTAACTTAACAAATATCACTCTAAGTCAAATCCAACGTTATTAAAAGGTTAAGTCTACATAATGTTTGCTATGTTATCTTTAAAATCCCTTAGTTTCATCAACCATTTATTGGTTTAGAAAAAAACTAACCGACCCTGTTTATGGTTGTTTCTATAGGCTCTCGGCATAAACGCCAGTCGAAAACCCTAAATCTGATGTATGTTAATGCATGATTTTAGGGCTCAATTACTGTAGCTGTACCATAGGGTTTGATGCAACAACTCAGGAAGGAACTCATTTAAACAACTGCTATGGAGTCTCCTTAGATGAACTTCCTGGGGGAACTGCAAAGGATTACAGTGACCACATCTGTGATACTATCAACAATCTAGCAAATGTTCATTCATACTTTCATGATGAGGATTAAAATGAAACAAAGATGATTATTAACAATATTACTAATACATTTACTAACAGATGTAAAGCTAATCATGCAGCTGTGAAAGTTAGTTAATCAGACCTGGAACAAGAAATTGAATGAACTGATCTGTCATCTCCACCCATTAGATTCAGTCGCTACCAAATCACATTTGGCGCTGAAGATGTGCAAAGGTAAAAAAATGCAAGGATGGAAAAGTAGACACGAAAGGGTCTATATTGTTCCTGTCAAAAGAAAATTTGCCCCGGTACATACTTCCCCGATACCGAGGCAACCGTATTCATGTGTTGTTGCATATAAGTGGTATTTTGCATCAACATCACCTGAAGTTTGAAAGCATCTTCAGACTGGAACAGAATATGGAGGTCTTAGGTCAAGTATACTAAAGGCCTTCAGTTCACTAAGATGCCCATGTTAAAATGCATGTTCTTGGGACAGTTATAAGACAATTATTGACTGGACCAAGGATGAAGAAGTTCTACAGTTCTACCCAGTTGCTCATGTTAAAGGTATTTCCATCGTGAAAAGTGTGCTCGTTCGTCTGAAGAATGTGAAAAAACCTTGTGATGTTCTCAAGACAGATGAAAACTTCATTGGAGAGTAACCTGACACCTCAGATTAAACACTACAAGCACTACTGAAGCAAGCTCCAAAAGATGAAAGTTTCTAATATGATGGCTTCCTGTCTTGAAGCTTCCATTAATGTCCTGGTTCACCATTATGAGAAATACATTACCATGAATGTCACCGATGTATCGATTGAAGAAACCAAGTTCACAAGGTCCCACAACATAGATGCGGAAGAAATAATGGGAATGTTTAGTGCTGCCCATAAAAAAGCCCCTAATGCCACACTGTTTCTCTTATCCAAGTTGATGGCCCAGAAGAGTCACACTGTTATCTTGATAACATGACCGATGAGAAATGGGAAAGTATACTGAAGAAGGCTCTGAAAATTGGCCAACTGCAACAAAAGAAAAAAAATCAATTAGGATCTGATGAAAGAAATGGCAAAGAGACAAGTTGATAAACAAGCAAGAGAAACTGAACGGAATAAACTACAAAGGAAATTATAGAACATTAACATCGAGCAACTGGCTGAAAATAGAAGAAGTCACTGACCTTATATCAGAAAGGTCTGTTGGCGAACATATTTATCATATCTGGTATGAAGAGAATGAACAGGTCATGTATCATGATAAGATAGAGAGCCTCAAATCAAAGCGAAAAAAGTTATGTTGTGGCCTATTGGTCTATGGGAGAGTCATATGATGATGCAAATCCCAATTTGCATTAGGAGCTGACTTCATTGTTGGTGAATTAATAATGTGATGTACTCTGTATGTGGCAGAGCCAAGCCAAATGAGACACAAGTCGCAAATGCTAGTTTTCCTCAATAGGCAGGTATTAAAAAATGATAATTTTTTTTCAAAATTTATTTTATTTCAAAAATATACAGTTCATACATTTAACTTCCATACTACCTTAACAATTTTCAGATATAGGATAAAAAAATGTATTTAAAATGTAATTTAAAATGACCTTGCTTAGTCAATGTATACGGATAAACAAGTTTCAAATGCAGTTTTCTCAAAACTTACATTTTAAATGTTCGAACTTCGATTGTTCATAACAAGGAAACATCATATGAAACTGATTTTTTTTTGCATGTTAAAGATAAAAATGTGTAGTTTCATAATCCATAAAAAACTCAATTTCCAATTTTCCGACTTATGTCTCATTTGGGTTTGCTCTGCCACATATTTTTTAGACTGTCAATTCTGTAACTGGAATGAGCAAGTGTAAAATTGTATAGTCTGTGTAGAATTAGCATTGCTGGTGCCTTAATGTGAACATTAATGTAATGGTACTCACAATGTTTATTGAGACTGTTAATTCTGCAATGAGCAAGGGTAAAATTTTATAGTGTAAAATTAGTAGACTTTTCAAAGAAATTGTACAGATGTTGGACATTTTCTATTTGATAAAGATTTACTTTAGTGATTGTTTTTTTTATTTTTACATAGAAAATGGAGTCAACATATAAGACCTACAACTATTAAATGAGAACGACATTGTAGCTATCATTCCAAAAGTGGGTTTAAGGTGAATTTTACTAAAAATGCAGAAAACTGAATATTCCTCTTAATATATTTATACAGTAAGTTCAAAACAATTCATGATGTTATGTTATAAGTGCTTAAAAAGGATTCCTGGTGGAGTAAAAGAGTTGTTTAATCATTTAAAGTACATTCATGGTATTCATTCAGGAACATCTACTTTCATAACATGCAGTCAAGATAATTGCAATTCTTGCACCTTTTTCTTATTTATTATCTTATATGCGGCACACACTCAACATTGAAGAAGATGTTCTGAATCACAAGACTGCAAAAATTTATCCAGATGATAGCAGGCCTATGGACAAATGCCAGTTTCAGCCAGCTTGTGGCAGATATTTTGTTTTCTAAATATCAAAGACGACCGTTTATATTAACAGCCAATTACTCAGCAGATCCTTGTGATTTAATGTTGTATTTGAAAAGAGGTGTGGATATCTACAATGAGTTACATTGTTCTTGATTATGAATCAAAATCCCTATTGATGGTACAGGACGTTTTTTGAAATTAGTACTTTATTCAGTTATAGATTATGAAACTACCCATTATTAACTTTAACATACAAAATAAATCTGTTTCATACGATTTCTTGAGAAACCATGCACACCAAAGATGCTACTAGTTCAACAGCAAAAAGAGAAACTTAAAAGGAGGAAATATATGGGCCCTAACTTAATTTTGCGTACCATTGAAAGAATAAATTTGGGAGAATTATCTACTAGCAGAGCAGCTGCTCCTTATAATATTCCCAGAGCAACGCTATGGACAAGTTACACAACCGGCACATGGTGGGCCACAATGAACTCAAAATGTGCCAAAAATCAAAATTGGTGAATATGGAATTTCAAATTCCTTTCATTTCTTTCATTGGTTTCAGGAGGAAAACACCTTGAAAAATGATTTTCAGACCATAATACAATTTTCTATTGGATTCATTTAGTTTTGTTTGGATGCGGGAATAGTAGAAAAGTGCCCAAAATCACTAAAAACATGTCAAAGCCCAAATTTTGAATAACATCGTGTATTTTTGTTTTAAAGAAAGCTTTAAATTTGACATTGGATATATTATATGCCCATTGTTAGACAAATCAGATTATACAACGAACAATAATAGAAGTGTTATCAACTAGAAGAAATTGGATCTTAATTTGGAACAAGTATGAAAATAGATATGATTGCTGTGGATTCTCGTAAAATATGCTACATATTCATTTGTAGGAAAGCCTCAAATGTAAGTTTATAGCAGTTATAGTGCCAATATTTGCCACACCGCATGCATGAGTCAATTAATCGTAACCTATTTGCTCACTTTTAGCCATATTTCGAATTGATCAGAATGCAGCTCACAGAGGGCTAGAATAAACTCAGTGTGCCACAAATAATCATTAAAAACGCTGGAAAAGGTTATACCTAACAATAAAGTGGTTTGCAGACCCATAGAATACGACGTCATCAAAATACTGTTTTCTGATTAGACGAGACCAGTTGTCATTCATTAGGATAAAGACATAATTGTTACATACTTATACTTGTCAACAGTTATATGACATAATGCGCAGAATGTATCCTAAATAATTAGTATTTCCTCTTACCTTAAATCTTTAAAAAAATATCTTTATTCCACAAAATTTGAGGTTTAACAATCAAGTGATTTTGCATAGTAGGTGAGACCAAACCTGAGACTACAATAGAAAGAATTTTTTTTAATTTCTTGTTCGCAAAGATATATTGTAATTTTCAACTACTCAAAAGTGTAATCATTAGGTGTATTTTTATGGGACAACAAAATAATTATCACTCACTGTGCCAGAAGTTTTTATCTTGAAATCTTGATGGAGCCGAAACATGTCCCTCAGATGCTGGAAAGTGGTCTCTGAAAGATCAACTTAACAGTAAGGCGGTGAAAAAAATTGGGAAAACCTAACATCGCTCGCGAGTCACGAGTCAGGTGGGAAACATGAATGCTCACAAGCTTAATTGCCGCATGGAAGTAGGATGGTTAGATTTTGATTCCAACTCTAAAGAGTACAAACAAGTGAAGGCACCTTCAGGAGGTGGAATCAGACATGAAAATTTCCGAATTGAAACCACTCTAGTGAGGTATTGAGACAAGTCAAAGAATGTTTCTTTCCTTTAGGAGAAAGTAGGCGAGGAAATGTAACAGATAACAGATGCCACTCTCGTAATATTCGACGGAGACACTACAATTAATGACCTATAAACAAGGTCTAAATGTAAAATGTTGAGATTATACCTTGCCAGTTTAGAGAAAAGATCTGAGGTGGCTGATAAAGCCTGTCTTGCCCTAAATGCTTTAACGTCATCAATTGAATCTTTGACCAATGTAGACCTTTTGAACAGATTAAACCAACAGAAGTTCTTAAGGCCCGGTCACACTATCATCGATAACGGTACCGATAAATCGATGACAATATATCGGTACTGATAAATCGGTTTCTTTGCGGTCACAATAGCAAAAAATTGATCTGCTAATACGATACCGACAGTATGTCACCGCACGAAACCCGCTCTCTAAGGTCTTCTAGGCCGGCCTATGTAAGAACCTAGTCTAGAACCTAGCTAGGCCTAGGCTATGACGGTCCTGATACTCGCCAATCATTCCAATTCTGTCTCCTATTATTTTCCACACGTCTCTCTTTTTTCATTGCTTTTAAATTGTACATGCGATTTGTTGTACAAAATCTCATTTTTGTCTACCTCCATAATTAATAACTCAATTTGGTCATCCATCTTGATCGTCGATCGTGTGTACTACTACTACACCCCGGCTTGATGGAAAGGTGCCCTTCTCTGATTGGCTGAAAGTTTTTATCGCTCTCGATTTCCAGAAAAAAATCGCTCCAAAAGCGATTCCACCGATGCGATACTGATACCACTGACGATCATCGCATCGGCTTCGAGCTAGTGTGACCGCCTCCGTACATTTAAGCCCTGTCTACACTAGCAAACTTTTGTTTGCAAACTTTAAGTTTGGCGGAGTTTGGACATGTTTGGAAATTCTGTCCACTCTCAAGCAAACTTTGCAAAACTTTTGTCATTTCTTGTCACTGAAGCCACTATTTTGAACACCTGCAGGATCACATGACTAAAACCTGTGTCATTGATTGGCTAACTTGCGCCAAACTTCACCAAACTAGTTTGCCAAGAAGGTGCATGTCCAAACTTAAGCAAACTGGTTTGCTTAAGTTTTTGAAATGGTCTACACTGGCAAACTATGCCAAATTTTGTTGCCAAACTCCAAGTTTGCTCAAGTTTGCAAACTAAAGTTTGCTAGTGTAGACAGGGCTTTACACTACACTGATAACTTGTATTGGTATCGATATATTGGTAGTGTTATCGGTGATAGTGTGACCGGGCCTTTACTCCGACTATTGTAGTGGTAGTGAAGTACTACCTTTGCTGCCCAGAATCGCACATAAGGAATTAACTCCACGCAAGGTCATCAAACTGAAAACCAGTAGACTTGATGATTAAGATTCTGAAAAAATTCTTAAGATACGTCATAGGTGTAGAGACAATCTGCACTGAATTGATCAAAATATCTTTCAACCAGCTTAGGGGACTTGGGAAGGCACCCTAAGCGCGCACTTGCGCCCTATTGTTGGAACTTCCCTCGGCATACAGTATATGTCATATTCTGATATGCAAAGCAAATTTATGTCCATCTTAGATGGCAAGTACTTGAAAATGGACATTGTTTAAAAAACTGTTTGTAATTTACAGAACACTGTATTTTTATATGCATCGATTTTGATAATTATATCTAAAATCGTTTAAATTACCATTACATGATAAATAATATAAAAATAATATAAACTAATTAATAAACAAATAAATATATTATATTGCAATTTTGGAACGTGTCACTTTTGTAAATAATAGTGCTTGGCTCGATAAGATGCAACTCGAAAGGCTCGACCCATTAGATAAATATTTAGCAAACAAATTGAAAGTAGGTTAGCAAACTGGGATAGGTACGTAACATTTGATGCCAGTTTTGTTTCCTAAAGATGTACATGATGCTCTTAGAGATAATGGTATTCGGGGTCTTTGCTTACCATCATTGAGGTTTGACTTTCGATGAACGTGATATTGTTGAAGAAGAGTTCGACAGGGAAAGAAACCAGTGTGAACATTTATCAAGCTCCTTTAGCCGTGAAGGAACTCGCAGTGATTAGCAGAAGATTGGAAGAACATGATGCAGGTAAGGTCAAGCTACAGGAGGTGTATTTACCACAGTATAAACTTCAAACAAAGCAAAGCATTCTTATTCAGGTTTAGCAAGTTTAAATAGTAATGATTTATCATTATATTTAGGTACATTATTTGCTTTAAGTATACAAGTAAGCCCCTAAACCTAGTTTTCAAATACAGAGCAATTTCTTTGTGTAACAAATATTCTGAAAACTGTTGGTGACAATGTTATCTTTTTTGGAAGATTTTGTTTCAAAAAATGATGTAATGTAAAACCTCAAAAGAAAAAATTGCAAAAATATGAGATTATTAACTGGGATCAAGATGGTTTGCTTGATGTGTTTTGTTTTTAACCAAACATACCAGCACATACTATATTGTATTTAAAGTTAAAATGAGTATAATACAAGAGTTTGTTTTTCGGTTTTTTTAGAAGTTAAGCTGTTATATTATATTACATTTGAAAATGTAAAATGGAAATGTATATTTTAAGGTTTACATTTGTCAAAGGAATATTACATTATAGTAAGAAGACTGTTGTACAACTTTACCTGAAAAATATTGTTAACATGTCATTTAGGTGTTTTTGACAGTTTAGAATAATTTTTAAAAAAGAGGAAAAAAAAAAATATTTTTAAGACCCTTTTCTGTGGGCTTCTTTTTTTTCCATTTCATTTCACATCCAACAGTGAGTTCACTCGCCAATTACAGGATGAGCTCTATGTCATGCTTTCTAAACCAAGTCTCATTATGAGGCTTGTTAAAAATCATGAGATCAGACTCTGCACCGACTAGGGTTTTAACCCAGGACCTGGCAAGCATTCAACCACTAAGCAACATACATCCCTACTGGGATGTGTCATGTTATGTTTGTCATAAAAATATTGCTGGTATGTTAACTAATTGTTGATAGCTAATGTTCAATATCCATAGTGATATAGTGACAATAACAATAACAGCAGTATAAAAAATCTTCTATTTAATAAACGTTTGCTTTAGTATTTTTTTAAAATTTTAAATAGAAAATGGAGTAGACATATAAGACACAAATATGAAATGAGAACGATATTGTAGCTTTCATTCCAAAAGTAGTTTTAAGTTGAAAATTACTTTGTAACAAGAGTCAATATTTAGTGAAAGACGGTCTGCGAGTCTCACAGATGATCAAAATAAATTTGGAAGAAGCATGTGCACTGCAGCCACTGCAGTTCCAAATATACAAATTAAGTCAGGCGCCATCAATTCTTTACACGCAGTGTCGACTAAGAAAAAAAAATTCACCCCGTAGCAAAGTTTGTAAAAATAACTCGTATAAAATGTCCAATAGCATGCAACTAAATACTTTTAGGAGCATTACAACATTAGTAT
>JAOTQE010122582.1:0-12543 GCA_025631205.1 Nesometra sesokonis
GGCCACCGGAAGTTACTTCCTAGCAATTCGCTGGTACTTCTTGTACAGCTAAGTAAACTGAAGCAAAGTAAAAGTGCATTGCCCAAGCACACGCACACAAACACCTGGCAAGCGTGAAGATTCGCCAACTCTTTACCTCTTAAGGATGATTTTAAACTACAACTGCCGAGACAAATCTCTCCAAGTAGTCATATGTACTTCGTTGATTGGAATGTTTGAAGTCTCACAACAACATTAGCCTCTTAATTAAAAAAAAATTGTTCCAAAAAGGCACTGCCCTGACCTTTGTCCTATTTTAACCTTTAAATTTGTTCAACCTACAATTTGATATATCGAAAGATCCTCCGATTATTTTAGTCCGGAGGTACGAATATCAAGATATAACAATGCAAACTGTTTGCCTTGCTTAGCTATTGAATCAACGGCTTATAACTTAGTTATAAGTCAATGACCTCTAGCAACAAAGGGTGCTACCTACTGTGTCTTACCACTTTAAGGCTATGTTCAGATTCATGCCTTAAGTGGAGCTTAGCGTAAGCAAGGCGTAAGCTAATCTGAGGTGTAACTGCCAAGCAGTTTCGGACACAAGGCGTAGCGCAAGTCATAGGCAATTTTAAAATTTGCCGCCAGTGGGTTTTCTATGACCAGTGAGCCGTAATTGATTGGCCAATGCAGATCCATTGCAAATTGTGATTGGACAACCCGTAACACAATGACAAAACCATTCAGGTGTACGAGGTGTAGCTCCGTAGTTTACGCTAAACCGGGGTTTGCAGGAAGCACAAGTTACGCTCCAGATTACTGATTTACGCTACTTGTCGGCTAGTTCAGACACAAATAATCGTACGCCACGTACGTTACGCTCCGCTTAATCGTTGAGTCTGAACATACCCTAACATAACTTGAATAATACTCCGAACTCTTAAGAGTCACAAAATCTATTAAAAAATACCTTGTCAAGCTAAGATAAAAATTCCCTCTCAGCCTAAAAAGGTTTCCCACTGATAGAATTTTGGGACTAAAAAAAAACAATTGCCTGCAGATCCAGCCTTCAAAGTCCTGATCTCATGCGTACCACCTTGTGGTCTTACCCGATTAACCATGGGTAATCCCAGATAAAAAGCAGTGCCTTAACTCTTTTGATTTCTTAAAGGTTTCTTCTGAGGTTATGTTGTAAGTTGGTCATATTCAGTGTGCTCCCAAGAGACCATTGCCGTCTTGACATCCTCCGTAATTGTCTGAACATGCGCATTCATTTTCTAATGCATGCTCAATTTACTTTTATTTTATTTAATCACATTTCCCAGATGTTTCTTGGTGGTGTTTTTTTCCAATTCCCTTGCCTTTGTAATATACTTACTGCTTCCTACAGTTTCTGAGTGCTACTCACTTGTTTGTTTCTGTCTACAGGGTGGTGCGTAAAGGTGTTTTCTTGTCATACATTTCATTAGCCCAATATAAGCCATAACCTAGGTTTTGAATGATATACATAAGGAATGTAGATCCAAAGAGCATTTAAACTTTGAATAGTAAAGTAAATATGAGGCATGTTATGGAAACCACCAAGTTGTCACAAAATTGAAAATGGAGTTAATATTACAGCCATATTACACTGTTTGTAAGCTTTAAAATGAGGGATAAATTATTAAAATCGGACATCTATAACCAAAGTTATGAAAAAAAATATACAAAAGTTTCCTTTGTATTTGTTTCTATTTCCTTTTGTTTATCTGCTTATATTTTTAAATAACTTCCTATGCGACAACTTGGTGGTTTTGCCATGCATTGCCCCATATTATTTCATATAGAAATCAAAATCAATTTAAACACAGTTTCTCAAAAACATGACTTAAACTTAGTTTGGTGATTTCCTCAATTTGCTCTCATTAATGATGTGGCCAATGTTGTTGTGATGCCTCACATTCCATCAATTGTGTTCATTCATTGTATTTCTGTAGCTTTAATCGTGGCACAATGTTCATGGATTGTAGCTCTTGGAACAGTAGCTTACAGGCATATGGAATGTGTATTGAAGATACGTTGCGTGAAGATTTACAGTAATGACACCTAGAGAAATTGAAATAAGACATGTAGACTGTAGTCATAAAACACAAAAATCAGGGATGGATTGCTATAGAACGGTCTTAACTGGTGGTCTTGCGACGGGCACTCACTGCGTCGTGCGGCGGTCGTACAACGGTTTCACGACTAAACCATCGCTCCCTGTGTGTGTGGTTGCCAGATGCGAAGACAGTTTTTTACTCATCGGTTGACTGGGTTTTTTTTAGCGATTTCCCTGTTGAATCACTATAAAAACCGTCGGCCGATGAGTAGAAGACTGTTCTTGCATCTGGCAACCACACACACACAGGGAGCCACGGTTTAATTGTGCACGACGCGACACAGTGAGTGCCAGGTTTAACTTACAGCTGCCTTAAACACATAGACAATCTTAGCAAAGTCACCACAGTTAGACCATTGCTATAAAACAGTCTTTCATAAGACCACACTTGAGTATTGAATCTTAAACAATCTCCCCAGAGTAACAGTAATAGAGGGCACTATTTTAGGTAATTTTTGTGCCATATTACGTTTGATTTCTTTTATGAAAATGTTATGAGTTTTAATTTCATGAAATGGCGTATGTTTCAATAGTAATAGTAATTTAAGACCATTTATAGCCTCCTCCAAGCAGGCTTTAATATTTAAGACCGCTAACTGCTAAGACTGCGGTATAGCAATGGTCTATAATTAAAGACTGTGCGTCATGTCACAATTATAGATGGTCTTAACATTACGACGGTCTAGAGACTACTTATAGCAATCTGCTACAGATTATTAATATTTTTATGGACATCATTCATGTGTACCATTGCCGCCATCCTCTTCATCCTCCATATATTCATTTTCCATATCAACTAATCTTCCTTATTGCCTACATCATCATGATCATATTCATCGTCTTCATCATTGTCATTCATTTCATCATCGTCCCCATCATCCATGCCACCGTCTACGTCATCTTCCTTGTCACCATCGTCCATTGTCGTCGTCCATAACATTGTTCATGTCGGTGTTGTCTTCGTCATCATAGTTGATTCAGTATTTACAAGATTATAATTATTCCATGGTCCTTTGCCTTCAGAGAATTAAACCAATTCAAACTTCTAGCCCGATTGCTGTCGAGCTAGGGTAGAGAGAAAGATAGGCCTACTGAAGTAGCTACGCACAGTCAGGCAGCTGGCTAATAATTAGTCGTAACTTACCCGCTGTTCAAATGACGGGCAATCATGATTCACTGTCGGCATATTTTACGAAGCCTCATGATTTTTTTCTACATCAGCCATGTGGAATTTAGCAAGATTTCTTTTTATTTTAGGTCTAGGCCTATAAACAAATAGTAGTAATATTGATACATTTTCCATTGCTGCCGCTATTTGTTAGAAAAACAGCCTGCGAAAAGGTTAAATAGGGATATTACACATGTGCAACAACAGCTTGAAAGATCTCAGGAGAAAAATACAGGCCTCACAAAGGTCTGTTTTTGTTTCAAGAAAACTGAAAGGACCTCAGTGAAATTTTGAAAAATTTTACAAGAATTTGCTTTTACACTCACCCAAACCTAGTTTGGGTGAGTGTCGTTACATTTGCAAAACAGCATCAGTGTGAAAAGTGTATTTTTCTTACCATCCTGAATAGCCTAGAAGCCCACAGTTTCCACATACATCAACCTCAAATTTATCACTTGATATCATGAGTCGTTCTAATAGCAACATGCTGGCTCCGTAGCCAATCAGACAATCCCTCTCCATTTCTCCTAAACGTAGACCACCATCCCTATCAAATAAATATATAACCTGTTTTTATATAGTACACAACAGCCATAGAATACTGACAAAACCTGTAAAAATGGTGTAAATGGTGTAATTCAGACACTCGTGTTGTGAGCTATAACTGAACTTGTACGTTTTAATTAATGTTATTAGATAGTGTTAGTTGTGCATAGTCCAATGGAAACTAACGGATGACATCATAATTTGTTCATAAGTGAATAGAGTTGGTAGACAACTAAAGTATTTTCAGGATTTAAGGTTCTCAAGGTATACATTGTTTTATGTTTTATGGCTCAGTCCAAACTATCAAATTTTATTTGACAAAATTTGATATGCCTATATTTGGTCATGATGACATCATATTCATACCATAAATGGATATATCATTCCCATATACTGTATTGGTACAAAGTTTTTTTTCAAATAAAATTTGAAATTCGTTTAAAAGGGATGGAGTTATTGTGGTGAATAAGGTTAACAATAGCTTTTTGAAAACATCCGTAGAGATTTACTGTACACAAAAAGTCAATCACTTCCAGGTTGGTAGATATCTCAGTCATAAACATCCTTCTACAATGATACATTTATGTCTGAACTACCTATAAAACCAATACAATTTTGAATTTGTTTAATGTCCACCACAGAGGCTTTTCAATCAAACACACCCTAGAGAGACACTATTCTCTATCTTACAAGCATGCTTTTTAGTTCTGCCACATATCTTTAGCTACATGTAGGCCTATTACCTTGATCTGCCTTCAGTTGGTTGTCTTGTCAGCACTGCTCTGGGCCCTTTAGCCCTAGCATGCATTTTGTCAAGAACCATGTGCTTCAGCTTCTGATAGTAGACTGGACCGAAGTAGATGTATGCACTCAATGCCTCACTGAAAGTAAGAAACATAATTGTAAGTATAGGCTTGATACAAGTTGAGAGGGGAAATGAACACAGAGGACATTGGTTTCATAACAATTTTGTGATGCTCAACCTCAATCATACTATGTGAGGTAGGGTTTGATACAAATTATATCTAGTAGAGAACTTTAGGTGAGGATGATAGCCCAAGTCTGATAAAAAAATTTTGAGACTAGGTTTAATTCGTTTCACACCCTACTGAGCATAATAACGATTTTTTTTCATACCAATATACTAATACCATTTTACTCATACAAACTAGGAACAAATCAACAAGAACAAGCTTGGATTCTGTTTTATATATATGTTGCAAATCTACGCATTAACGCAAGCACTAGTTTGCTCACCTGTAATTGCTGAAACAATATTGTTGATAACCAAGTGTTTTAAGTTATTAAACTCTCTCACTACGCATCCACTATTGCTTACTGACACGATATGGTACAAGGCCAGGGGGGTATTATACAAGAAATATCTAGTCAGTAATTTAGGAGCTTGTCCAATGAAAATGCAAGAAACTAGTATGATAAACAGTAGTTCATTACTCATCATGTTTATGCCTTGTTGTATTTAGATGTAGCACATTCCACCTTTTCATTCCATTTATTTCTATTGTGGGATATATTGGGTGGTCCAAAAAAAACGTCACTAAATTCAAACCTTTCTTACTCCCACATGCAATAAACCAGCTTCTTGAAATCCTGCATACATACACAGTTGGGTTTGGGTATTGGCTATAATTTGGCAAAGTTCAAAGGTCTTTGGTCGAACTGTCTCCTCACAGTGAAGTTTATAAAACACATGTCGACAATTGATGTACTGAATCAAAAGAAGGTTTAACTTCCTTTACTAATCACACCAAATGCTTGATATTTCCTCCATCCTGATCACAAACTGTGCAAATTTTTTTTTCCATGAAGAAATACAGTGCCTAACCTCATCCAGAGATTCCTCCAGGCCCTGGGTGTTTTTATTTTTTCCTTCAGTTCAGTAAAATTTTGTTGAAACACAGAATTGTGCCCTGGGTAAAGACCTCTGCAGTCAGGGAGACATTTTGGCACTGTGCCATAAAATGATACCTGCCATCTGGTGCATCATTTTTTGATTTCACATTTTATTTATTTTTTTTTTCAACAAAAGTACCAAATGCAGAACATGGTGCTCAAAACCAAAATCTTAATATGCTAATTTAATATTTTTCTACCCCTGAAGGGGGTGCTCAAGCACTTTAAGTACTCCCCATGGATATGCCACTGATGACCATAAATAGGCCTATATATTATTGTATTGTTGGGAGGTTTTATTAAATATTAAATGGCCATACCTGTTTAGTCTTCTTTGTTTATTCTTATGGCCCCATTTTTGCAATTTTTGAGATTTTGTTGCAATAAGTAGCTATATTGTCTCTTAAAACTTATTTGCAGATGATAACTTAGTATTTTATAAGAAATCACTACTAAATACAATAATGCATATTTTATTTAGATATCACATTAAGTAAAACTGTATATCCTTATTAAAATTCTTACATTACCAATCTAAAAAAATAAGAAAACTTATTTTATCTTAATTCTATTCTTACCCTGTTATACCACTAGTTAAGTAGTCCTTGCCAAGGTAATTAAAACCATGTCGAATAAGAATTTTAGAGACATCTTTTACTTGATCACCACCAAATGCTGTGAAATAAAAACATTTAAATTCCAATCAGGAAGATATTAGTTAAACAATTAGGCATAATTCTATTTTGACATCACATCTATTGAAGAATTTACAGTTTCTTGACTAATACAAACATACACATGCTGTAAAAATCTTTGATTCACACAAACAGGAACCTGTCCAAAACAAAGTACTCATAGATCAAAAAAGCCTACCCAGGGGCGGATACAGGACCCAGCAAAAGGGGGGATGCACTTTCCCATATCTGAGTGACCATGGTTTAAGGTTTTGATTTTGACAAGCTAAAAAAAGGTTATTTACCCCGTTTTCCATATTAAGGTTATGCTGGGTTCATAAATAGGTCTATAATCTATTATTGGGTAAATATTAGGACCGGTGTACCAAATATAGGGGGAGGGCGCACAACTATGTTTTGCTAGCAATAGGGTGTGTGATCCGAGCCCTCATAGATAATTCAAAATCATTCGAGAGCAACTCTCAGATTGCCTTGGAGTTTCAAAGAATTCTGTCTATATCCCAGGCTCCAGGAAAACAAATATTTTCTATTTGAATTTGAGTTTCTCATAAATTTCTCCTTGATTTATCCACATACAACAAGCTAAATTTTCCTATTTATTAGCAGAAAGTTAGAAGTAAAGGCCCTTTCACACCTTTCGCGGCAAGCTACGTAAACTTTTTGCGGTTAGAGATTTTTCCAGCATGGCAGATAATTTGTGCAGGCAGGCAAGGATTTTGGTAAGTTTTGCGTGCGTTTCACTGTACCGCTGTACTGCTGGACATGTGCTACTTGTGTTCTACTTGCCTGTATTCCATACAACCTGCATGGGAGGAGCATGAGAGCTTCAAAATTGATCTGTGTTAGTTACGCGCGACATAAGGTTGTATAAACTGCATGTTACCTAAGTGGGAGTTGCATGCGTAATCTCTGCCAGAAAAAACATGTGTATTATGACTCATAGAATGCCTGTATATGACATGCATTTTGGGTGCATAGCCGCAGATTCAAGGGCAACATACATACTTCAAGCAGGTTAACTGCCTGTGACTAGCAAGTGCTACAGGCCACCTACTGGTGTTCTGTTGGACCTCTGCAGGCAATCCCCTGCAACTCACCCGAAAAAATTTGTGAGCCTGTTAAAAAATTGTAGGTAATTCTGACTTCTTACGTGCACACTTCCAGGCAACTATAGGCAAGATGTATGCTATGGTAGTATAAGGTGCTGGCCATCTGCAGGGACTTCAAGGTAACAAACTGTTCCCCATTGATCACACGCAAGGCTTGTATGGAAAAGGGTGACAGTGCCTTAAAGTTCATTCAATGAAAAACATTACTGCAAAGATGAACATGGTGTAACTGTTGACAAGAATTAAATAATACACCATAATTCATAAAATCTGAATAATTTTCACAATTTGGGGACCCTTATTATTCTAAAACACACAACCTACCATTAACCCTTTCGCTGCATGGGCCTGGTAGAACCAAGCCAAAAATAAATCATCCTTTAAAAATATTTGCCAATACTACAGGCGCCCTCTTCAGTTTCCATATCAAATTTTCTGGTACAGTATTTGCAACATTAATTCAAAATGATCTCACTTAATTTATTCGCCCTCTATATTTTATATTATTTTTTAAAAATTTCATTTGTTTCACGATTTTCCGACAAAAGTTAATTTGTGTTTATTTTGTTACAAAATGATCCAAACTTTTAATATTTGTATCCATCTGCATCATGATTTAGTGTAAAAACCACATCAACTAGGAAATTCTTGGTGAAAAAGTAGCGTTTTACACAGATTTGACAAAAAAAAATCCAAAATGGTTGTCATCATGTCATGATTATGCAAATTACCTATTTTTTCCCCTTCCACCATATGCCAACACCTTGCCACCACATCATAAAAAGAGTCTATTTCATTATTTTGTTTTGGCATTTATTTCTAAATAACCTTTATTGCATACAAACATGTTCCGCAGAGAGTTGGGAATAACACTGCACAGTCAAAGGATTAAATAATAAATCTAATAATAATAATAATAATGTATTTTACCATTATATCTGTCAACTACATTTTGTAGCTGCATCTCAGTTTTACACTCATTAACTTACCTGTTCCATAATGGAACTTTCCATCTAGCACTCCAGCCTTGCCTGCTAAGAGTTCCATTAGCTTGCCAACTGTCATACGAGAAGGGAAGCCATGTGGGTTCATAATAATATCGGGGCACACACCCTGATCATTAAATGGCATGTCTTCTTGTTGAACAATCAGTCCGCAAACACTAAAACACAAGCAACATTTCAATAAGTTTATGTTAATTAACTCATATGTTTTCATTAGTGTTTGTGGCTGTTTTTGTATGCAGAGCTCCCAAGTCTCCATGATTGTCCTGGAGTCTCCAGGAACTTTGGATCATCTCCCGTGCTCCCGGAATATCAAATTTTCTTCCAGAATTTGTTTTCTCCAGGAAATTCTCCAGGTTTTTTTAAAAGTAAATAGGCCAAAAATCAGCCTATTTTTCTTCTTAAACTATTGGTTGACAATAAGCAACTATAAAAATTTTCAGTGAACAGCAATAGCATATTGTACAAGTGACAAAAGATGTCAGAAAAAATTGTTTTATAATAAGCAAGGCTTTGGACTTTAGGCAGTGTACACATTAAATGGTGGTCAGACAAGCATAAAGGCCCGGTCACACTATCACCGAAAACACTACCGATATATCGATGCTGATATATCGATACCAATAAAAATTACCGGTGTAGTGTAAATGTACGGAGGCGGTCACACTAGCTCGAAACCGATGCGATGATCGTCAGTGGTATCGGTATCGCATCGGTGGAATCGCTTTTGGAGCGATTTTTTCTGGAAATCGGTAGCGATAAAAACTTTCAGCCAATCAGAGAAGGACACGTTTCCATCCAGCCAAGCGGGGTGGAGACGGTGTAGTAGTAGTAGTACACACGATCGACGACAAGATGGTTGACTATATTGAGTTATTATTTATGGAGGTGGAGAGAAATGAGATTTTGTACAACAAATTGCATGTACAATTTAAAAACAATGAAAAAAAAGAGACGTGTGGAAAAAAATAGGAGACGGAATTGGAATGAGTGGTGAGTATCAGGACCTTCATAGCCTAGGCCTAGCTAGGTTCTAGACTAGACTAGGTTCTTAGGCCGGCCTAGAAGGTTTTAATTTTTTATTATTTACAACATATGTAGGATATATATTTAAAAATGTAAATAAACTTGGGAGTTTTCTTAAACCATAACCACTTCCAAAAATGTCTATGAGCACACCTTATTTTTTTAAAGTTTTAAAAAGTGACATGCTTAAATTGATTCCCTGTTGATTGTAATCTAAAGTGCTATATAAATGTATGCATTTGGGTGGTTATCCATATGAGAATGGTACTTTTTTAAACTCATTTTAAGTTTTGAATTAAATACCTTCTACCCAATCTGCCCTCCATTGATGTACTTACCCTTTCTGACCATGCCTACTGCTGAATTTATCACCAATTTCTGGTCTTCTTGTTTGCCTGAGTAACACTTTGATTAAGAAGGCTTCATCTGGATTGGAGCTAATCATTACTTTCTCAATATATGAATCCACAGGTCCTTTATACCTACATGAAACAACAAAACAATGTTAGCTCAAGCCCTTACTCAAAATCAACTTTTAAATTGCATTGCTCTGAAAGAAATATTTGCGATAAATACAACCTTAGAGGACATTACACGGGGTCCAAAAAAACACAATAGAGCCTGTAAAAAAGGAACTAAAATCCTGACTATGGGTTTGTACATCACTATTGTTTCAGTTGAGAGATGAAATGGGATTGTTTAGATTTGAACCAGCACCTCAATATTGGAAGGCAGGCGTATCAATCATACATTAAACTACTAAGCCACATTCATTTTTATTTTATTTAGGTATAAAAATAAGGATAAATCTATGACATTTACAAAAGGATTAAGATAAAAATTATAAAATTGTATAAAATTTGCTATCAACAAAATATATGAATTTACAAGAATCAAAGTATATTTATACCGTTTATACCTACATAATCAACAAAACAAACAATGTTAGATCAAGCCATTCACAAAATCAGCTTTGTTTTTATTATGTTGCTTTGGGAGAAATATTAGTGATAAACACAATTTAGGTGTCATTACACAGGGTAAAAAATAACAAACAAAATAGGGCCAGTAAAAATAAGTAAAACCTTGACTATGGGCTTGCACATCACTACTGTTTCAGTTGAGCGATGAAATGGGATTGTTTACATTTGAACCACCACCTTAATTTTGAAAGGCAAGCATGTCAATCATACACTAAAGCTCAGTTATACTATCAAATTTATTTGACAAAAAACATTCACATGGCAATATATGGTCTTGATGATGTCACACCATGACCATACATAGAAATATTATTACCATACCTGGATATAATCAAAGTTGTTTGTCAAATAAAATTTGATAGTCTGGATTGAGCACAAGCAACAAAGCCATTTTAAAAATTTTATTCAGGTATAAAAATACATAAATGTAGCCAAAGGATAAAGATATTACATTTAAAAAGGATTAAAATAAAAATTTAAAAATTGTATAAAATATGGTGTTAACAAATTATATGAATGAATCAAGGTGTATATTTATAATATCAAATAATCTTAAAACATAAAAAGTAAAAAAAATGGTGGAATGTAATGAGTGCGTATGTACCTCCTTCTCTACCTCCCACTACCATTTTTTTCCAAACTAAAAAAAGAATTATGAAATCTTTCTGGAATGTAATGGAAAATCACAAAACCTCTGAATATTGTCAATTGCAAAATACCAAATTTTTGGCTTGCTATATTTAAAACTTGTCTGTCAATGGTCAAGTGTGCCACCTGTTATTCACACCTCCCCACCTCAAATCCTGTGTACAGCCCTGTAGATATTTGCTCAAACTTTCTGTCTGTCCTATCTTGAAAATATTTTATCTGTTGTACTTATACAATCAGAACACGTTGGCTTAACATGTTATCAAAACTTTGTCAACTTGTGATATCAAACCTTTGTCAAGGTTTGTTATCAAAACCACTGTCAACTTACATTATCAAACTTCTGTCAACTTACGTTATTGGAACATCCTGGTACTCAGTCTGCTTCTGTTCCCTCTCAGCACCTGGTGTAACAAGGCTAGAATTTGTGACCTTAGGTACTGATTTATTGAGCAATACTTGTCTGTTAATAACCTTTTCGCCTGGGAAAATTAAAACATTAAAACCCCATAAAGAAATACTCTTAAAAAAACACCAAATGCGTGAAATTTGTTTTCTTTATGAATTACTATTGCTAATTACGTTATACACCGTATACTGCAGTTGAATCACCCGTACGATGCCTTTCATATAGCCACCTCCCTTGAAGGCCACTTCTTCAAAAGCCTGTGTGTTCGTCCTAAGTATAACTGGTAGCTCTAAATAGCTGTTGATGAATACCGTCACTTCTGGACTTCTTCATTTTGTATATGATACTTACACAAACTGTAACTGGCAAGCTGTTAAGAAAGTCTTACCCAATCCTGGATGTGGACTTAGAAGGTTCAGAGTAATACTTTTTTTAAAAAGTAAAAACCTAAACAAAATCAAGTCCAGGCAATTAGTGAATAAATATGATAAGAGAGAAATAAAAAATTAAGAGCAGACCTGGTGAACAAATTCCATCAGAATCTAAAACTTCATGTTTCCATATAGGTTTGCGTGTTACTGGATCTACCATGGGACCCATCATACGGTCAAATGTCTGGTTGGCATAGCGTTTTAATGTGCACTTTTGGTTTCTGTAAACTAAGCATCTTCCAAAACCTGTATAAAACAATTTTATCATAAAAGAATAATGTCAAAAAAAATAGCTCATTATAGTATTTTATTCAAAGCTTATGCACTTGTCAATTGTAATTCAGTTCAGGCCACTTGGGATATGGGGCCATAACATAATTTTGTCACAGTATAACTGAGGGATTTATAATCTTAGGGCCCGTTCGCGCGAGTTTTTTTCAGTGTTTTACACCGTTATTTACCGGTTAAAAAATATCCCGGTTTCGCCC
>JAOTQE010122593.1:0-12543 GCA_025631205.1 Nesometra sesokonis
TCATATTCGGTCATAATTCCCACAAACGAACTATTGACGTTTCGGGACCATCATACCATAGATCAATAATTTTGGTAAAAAATTTCCCCCTTTTTTTCTCTTCCCCTTCCTCCTTTTTTTGAGAAAAACTACTGGGACCACTACCCCGGTTCCCGGTTGCCCCATAACACTGGGTTGGATGTAGGTTTGAGGATCAGGCCCACCACGGATGTACAGTATTCAGGATTGTAAGTTATAAAGACCTACAACAACATTTTTACAAGTTAATTTTAGGTAGCTTACTGTTAAGTCCCCTTAATCCCACACCTGCCCACCATGTTGAGGGTAAGGTGTGGAATTTTTTAAATACACATAGCCGGAAATTGCATTTTTCTTATTTAAATACATTGACAATACAATTATTTCTCTCTTTGCACCAGGTCCCCCCTCCCCATCCGCCCACAACAAAACTAGGAGCGGTTCCAGCAGAGGGGCACAATGCCGGACAAATGGGGATGGAGGCGTGCCAAATTTCGTGTTGTTTCTAGGGGTCTACAGTCTGGTCCTCTCTGGGCCAATTTTCAAACAAGATGCATTTCCTGGGAATCTGAGAGGCAATCCCAGAGGTTCCAACCCTCCCGATTTGTCCAGGAGTCTCCCGAAATTTTAACAGTCTCCCGATTTCTTGAAGCAATCTCCCGATTTTCTGTTAAAATTTAAACATGTTCTAGCATCATAATTTTGCTTAGAATAACGTTTCAATAAATACAGTACTTTTAAAATACAAAATTGCATACATCCTTCTAAATTTATCGTAATTGGCACTTGTTAACCCCTTTCTGGCCTGTTTTTTCGGCCCTTCCATCATAAAAAGCAGTAGAAGGCACAGTATTTTAAGATAGAGAGCGTACTTTGAAAAATCTCCTGAATTTTAGACCTCAGAGGTTGGAAAATCTGCAATCCGCACCTGAAAACCATCTAATTGAATGGATCATTGTAGAACCACCTTTCTATTGAACCAAGTCTGATCAAGGTGGTGAGAGCTATACTACTATTGTTACTATGACACCTCTAGATGGAGAAAAGTTGCACTATAATTCTATCCTATTGGTGATGCTCTGTTCAAAAGGCATGTATCTGAAGTCCTAATACAGATGTAGCTTATAGTACAGTAGGCCTACTTACCATGACCTCTCAATGACTCTAAGCCTAGCATCAGCATACAGCCAGTGGCGAGTTAGGCTTGAAACATGCATAATACCATAGGCCATGCCTACAGCAAACCATCTTTAGTAAGTAAAGATCAACAAGCAAGTGCTTGAAGGGCATGTCCAGGTAATAAAATGCATGTGATCGAAGACTGGGGTTGTGTAACTGTTGTCTGCTACAAAGGCTATTCCATCTATTGTTTTTCACCCCTAATTTTGAAGGTTAAACTTGTCGTATTGATAAATTTAAACCTCAATTGTTAATTTAAACTGACAGGTATGAATACCAGTGTCAAGTGGCTTCAATTAAACATGGATCAATAATTATCACTTTATTTAAATTGATTTTCTAGTAATTGGATAAGATGAAAAAATGCCTGGAGAATCATGAGGTTAACCCTTTCATGTCTGACACACTACCCTCCCACTGGTCTGAAGGTATTTACTCAATACTTAAAAGGTGGTAAAACACTCAAGTTTATGCATAAAATTCAACAAAATATCCAGAAAGTGATAGGAAATCAAATTTGCTTCCAAATAATTAAGAAAAAAAATTTGACCTTTGACCTCATTTTAAGGTCACATGACAAATATGGCTGCCAAGTGGTCACATAAAAATTGGCCTAGGCCGAATACTTACTGAACAAATTTAACAATTTTTTTTTAATTTTGTTCCCCAATGTTAGCTTGTCATATAGACGGAAAGTCACCATAACACTACCAGTTTTCTCTAGGTGGGCCAAATGAAATCCACTTCGTCCAGAAAACACCGTCCACCAGACAAAAACGACCCCCGAAACTGGGCGCAGCCATTTTGAAAACAATTTGACCAATGGGGAATGTTGAATGAATAATGTAACATCAATACAGATGTTTTAATTGAGGGTAGCATACCTCCAAAACAATTTTTAAGAATTATTATCCATGGCATCTGAGAGACGCCCTATGCAAAAAACATAGGGTTTTTTATGGCGTCGGAGAGACGCCCTATGACTCAAAAAGGTTAAGATTGTTACTACCCCAAGCCCAACCGACCCAAAATCTGTAAAAAAAAAAATTATTTTCACATTTCCCAATTTTTTGGCTAAATACATACAATTAAGGGCCCATTAAAAAAATTTTAATTTATCACCCACGTGCGCATCACTTTTAGGGAAATCACATTTTATTAAAATTCATTCTATACTATTAAAACGATAATTTTTTTTTCTGTTACATTCCCTTGAAATGCTTTGGATTTTCTTGACATGAAGGATTATCGAGCTCACAACGATGCACACAACTAGAAATAGGCCTACGATGATCAATATGGCTGGTACACTGGTATGGGCGTCAAATTTACGCGAGTCTATAAAGATGATGGACGATCTATTTGCCTAACGCGAGATAACATTGGAGGGTCGGTCTAAAAAAAATAAAAAACCCAAAAGAAACCTCCCGCCCTCATCTGTTTTTATGCTGTGGTAGGGTTATAAACTAATAATTATTTTTATGGGGCCTCACCTGAAAAAGGTAAGAATATAAAGCTGTTATATAGGTTTATCCATAGAAAGTTTGGCGAATACCTGAGTTCCCCTTGAAGGTTTAAAAAAAGCTAACGCTGATTTTCAGGTCGAGTCGGGATTTGGCAACACTGAGATTTTGTTTCAAGGCCTATATGATGAGTATGATGACAATGATGATGTTACTCTCACAAATAATAATTCGGTATACCGTTGTCTGTAGAGATATCGATCATCCCGTAGTCTATTCAGCAATCGTTGATAAATATTAATTTTCTTACGATGACCCTGCATTCTTTCACAGTTGAACTAAAAGTTTTCAAAACAATTTACTATTAACAACAGTCAGTTTTCATTATTTAAACCATAACTTTTTTTCAGCAAATTTGCCAGTATGCAGACCAGCTAGATAAAGAGCAGTCAGGGATGTATACTGTATTTACACTTCTCTGGTACAGATTGTAATAAAAGTTAATAAAAACTGAATTATATTGCAACGCATTTTACAATAAGTGTACATAGATGGTAGGCTTGCGCAGTCCTGCCAGTAGACTTGCCAAAAGTCTGTATATTATATTTATTTTAAGTGTTTAATTAAGTGCGCCACCAACGGATGATGAAGTTTTAGTGGTGTGAGGTTTGTAGTTAATATCCAAACATCAGAAATGTATGACGATCAACCTGCTATGGAACGCAATGGGTGCCTTTTAATTGTCTTTCACAAACACTATCCAGCCAGTAGACACATTGAATCCTTTCAAACAAACCAAGTAAAATAGTATATCTGCAACAATCATAGCAATTTGTGTACAGGAAATTTTGCATTAGTTTTCAAATTACAGCATAACAATGAGCAACACAAGCTAACACTAACTAATTTTCTGCATCAACAAAAAGTTTGACGGAAGTGCTGTACACAATCAGATTAAACAGATAGAGAGTAACACTCGTTTTAATCAAGGAATTATTACAGTTACTCCTTGGTTTGATCACATACAATGCAGGTACATAGCAACAACACAGTTTGTTCTCTGCATCATTAAGTCAGTAGTAAAAAATTATGCACGTTCATATAATGCACAGTTTGAAATACACTTTAACGCTAAATATTTGAAATCACCACATCGAATATACACAATAGCAAGTGTTTGTAATTCACATTAAGACAAAAGAATTCATTTTCTGCATCAATAAAGTTGACGTAAACTGCTTTACACACTCATGCTAAAAATACAGATTTAATTTTTTTGTACAGATTAACGCTATATTTTAAAATCAGCACAGCAAATAGGTACATTAGCAGCATAAACTACTGTGATTCACATTTTTAAACAAGGCAATACCTTCACAGCTTTAAGTCTGATGTAAACTGCTCTGCATAAATTCATTTTTGGCCACACAGACAGAAAATCTAACACTCCGTATTCGTTCAAAAATTACTACATCGCCTAAGGATAGTAGCAACATGAAGCTAATTTACATTTTGAAGACAAAACAATAATTCCTTATACGCATCAATAAGTCGGATGTAAAATGTTCTACATAATAATGTAAAACATGCAGATTGAAAACTATGCGTAATGTACAGTTTAATGTTATTAGTTTGAGAATTGCTATATTTCATGCAGGCCTACAGTAGCAACACCAGCCAATTTACAATCTTAGATAAATCAATTATATTTCATCCTTCGAATCAATAAGTCTGAGCGTGTCTAATGTAAATTGTTCTCAAATTCACGGTTAAACATTCAATCTGCTTACTATGAAACATCTAACGATGCATGTCATTAAATACATGCTCTGTATCAATACAAGTGGTACTTCAGATGCAATCACTTAGCAAAACATTATACAACAGATTGCAAACATGAACACTACTAAGAAATTAATTCCAGTTGCATTAATGATACCAAACAAGTCGAAGCGCAACTTCATATATAATGCAGTACGATGTAAGTAGTAACAAACACCTGAAATCATGAATATTTTCGATGCACGATAAATATTTAATACTCGTAGTGAGATGAAAAATCCAATTATGTTCAGCCACACAATGTAAGCATTAATAAGAAACATGAACGGAAGCTATGCAACATTAATCTTAAGTTCTCAAGCATGTTTTACATTGTACAATCACACAATGGTATGGTAACACAGAATCAACGAGTACACTACTCATATCTCGATGAACTTCAGCTCTAACAACCTTCTAAATTATGTAAAATCCACTTTATCTATGGAGAAAGGTACTTTTAATTATTCAAACAGGTCCTATAGAGTGTCCTCATGTGTGACTTGTAATAAAATGATTTTAAATCGTTATTTCCTTCCAAAACTCAATTGTTGACTGGCAGCTTTGTCAGTATGAATTCTCACTTGTAACTTGAGTAAAATTCAAGTGCATGTTGCATTCCCTCTCAGGACTATAACAAAAAAAAATCAGTATTGTTTTAAAACAATGTCCTCACTTTTCTGTTGTTAGTAAAGATCCATTACTGTATATTTTAAAATCAGCACAGCAAATAGGTACATTAGCAGCATAAACTACTGTGATTCACATTTTTAAACAAGGCAATACCTTCACAGCTTTAAGTCTGATGTAAACTGCTCTGCATAAATTCATTTTTGGCCACACAGACAGAAAATCTAACACTCCGTATTCGTTCAAAAATTACTACATCGCCTAAGGATAGTAGCAACATGAAGCTAATTTACATTTTGAAGACAAAACAATAATTCCTTATACGCATCAATAAGTCGGATGTAAAATGTTCTACATAATAATGTAAAACATGCAGATTGAAAACTATGCGTAATGTACAGTTTAATGTTATTAGTTTGAGAATTGCTATATTTCATGCAGGCCTACAGTAGCAACACCAGCCAATTTACAATCTTAGATAAATCAATTATATTTCATCCTTCGAATCAATAAGTCTGAGCGTGTCTAATGTAAATTGTTCTCAAATTCACGGTTAAACATTCAATCTGCTTACTATGAAACATCTAACGATGCATGTCATTAAATACATGCTCTGTATCAATACAAGTGGTACTTCAGATGCAATCACTTAGCAAAACATTATACAACAGATTGCAAACATGAACACTACTAAGAAATTAATTCCAGTTGCATTAATGATACCAAACAAGTCGAAGCGCAACTTCATATATAATGCAGTACGATGTAAGTAGTAACAAACACCTGAAATCATGAATATTTTCGATGCACGATAAATATTTAATACTCGTAGTGAGATGAAAAATCCAATTATGTTCAGCCACACAATGTAAGCATTAATAAGAAACATGAACGGAAGCTATGCAACATTAATCTTAAGTTCTCAAGCATGTTTTACATTGTACAATCACACAATGGTATGGTAACACAGAATCAACGAGTACACTACTCATATCTCGATGAACTTCAGCTCTAACAACCTTCTAAATTATGTAAAATCCACTTTATCTATGGAGAAAGGTACTTTTAATTATTCAAACAGGTCCTATAGAGTGTCCTCATGTGTGACTTGTAATAAAATGATTTTAAATCGTTATTTCCTTCCAAAACTCAATTGTTGACTGGCAGCTTTGTCAGTATGAATTCTCACTTGTAACTTGAGTAAAATTCAAGTGCATGTTGCATTCCCTCTCAGGACTATAACAAAAAAAAATCAGTATTGTTTTAAAACAATGTCCTCACTTTTCTGTTGTTAGTAAAGATCCATTACTGTACTTAGTTATCACAGGGGCAATTTAGCTTCTATCCATCTTTCTACCAACAATTACATCGATTAAAACTGTAGGTAACTTCAGTATATGGAAGCAGAATATCTTAAAACTCAAGATTAAAATCATGGCATTGCAGCAGAAACAGGAATGTTGCTGTACTAAACAAAAGATGAATTTCCTTCAAAAGGTGTTGGATTTTCTTCGTATTCAATAGTATTTGTCAATACAACTAAACAACAGACAGGTAATTGTACAGCTCCTACTCATCTTACTACCCACCTTTACATCGACGAAAAATGTAACTTCAAAATATGGAAGGAAAATGTCTTGAGATTAAAACCACTGCAGTGCAGCAGAAACAACATCTTTTCTTACTACAGGTAAACTCCAAAAATAATGTTCCTTTAAAATATTATACCAACCAATAGATTTTCTTCATATTCAAAAAAAAGAAGAAAAACCCAGACTTCTTTATTAGTTTAATTTAACAAAAGACGTCTTTCCTCATTATGTTAAATTCTAACAAAGTCAGATTTCTTCAGAAACATCATTTTAAATACGACAGAACTCCTTTTTCAGCATATTCCTACTGTATGAATCCTTACTATCCAGCACAGCACATTCCAACATTTAAAATAAGACGACACCTCAAATCTTTATATAACGACAAAAATGAGACGTCATCTGTTGTGTATGTAGCATAACAGTTGATCTATTACTGTAATTATCTAACTGCTCTAAAACATTAATTTCCGCAGCATCAGTAACTCCTTATGATATTCCCATCATGTATGTACCAACACACCTGCTTTCTGGCCAGCACATGCCTTGTACTCTTTGAAATAATTTTAGCCCTCCATGGAGGGTTGGATGTTCTTCTCTGATGGTTGATGATCCTTGGATTAAAGCTAATGGGAGTGATGCAAGTAGCAGACTTAAAGAGGACAATGTTGTTGGTAACACAATAACTAGATCACTTCCTTCCTTAAAGGTTAATTAAGGTATTTGAATAAAGGCTAGCCTTGATAATGAAAGATAATCTTGTCTGCAGTGTGATCAATAAATGTGAGATCTACCACGAAATAAGTATACAGTTGAAAAAAAAGTATTTTTATTAGACATATAGGCTATAATCAGATCTTTAAATGATGTTCTGAGATAAGGGTCAGGGGTCCCCAAAGTGGCCCCCGTGGAATTATAGGTAAGGTTGGGTGTGGGTATAGGGGATTGGGGGTGGGGTTGGGATGGCGACGACGGCCGCAAAGAATGATAACGATGACGATGATAACAAATATTGGCTGTTATATAAATTGGCAGAGCCAAGCCAAAGGAGCAAGTCATAAAGCTGGTTTTCCACAATGTGTATAATAGAGCACACACATGCAAAGTTTCAGCCTTAAAGAAGGTAAAACCTGAAAGCTTATTTGTTTACAAACTGATATTTTTTCATGTTAAAGACAATCATTTTTGACTTATGCCTCCTATGGTTTGGCTCTGCCACATATTATTATTATCTCATGTTAAAAATTATAAAGGAAAATAATACCTTATGTTTGGACGATAATAAGCAGCTTAACCATTCTTATTAATTCTATAGATAAAGCTTTTTATATTTGGTTGAGGTATGCAAACATGCTGATGTTAGAACCACCTAAAGCCTACAGTCAATATGTAAACTTAGTCCCCCAAAGGAACAGTTTTTTAATAACCATTTATCTCATCATATTTATTTAGGCTGTGTAATTCATTTTTACTATTTAAACAACTAACATTGTCATGTCGAAGGAGTTGCCCAAGCATGTATTACACTGAATGTAAAATAAATAAAAATCACTTGCACAGAATTTCACAAACTCACCTCAACATCAGAGGTCCCAAGTTGTAAAAACAGAATACCTGGAGATTTATTGTGGTCGTCCTATCACTGTTTGTAATGTCTACCCTTCCTAAAATGTGTGTACAAATACCCTTATTTAAAAGCTCAATACCGTGCCTGTTTATGAAATGATAGTTTCTAACATGCATTGTCAATTGTTCCCCAAAACATTACTGAACTCCATAGTTGCTTACTTTCAACCAATATTTTGAAATATGGTCTAATTGTGAAAACTTTTCAAAACCTGGAGAATTTCCTGGAGAAAACTAAATTCCAGGAGAACATTTGATAATTCCGGGAGCCCGGGAGATGATCCAAAATTCCTGGAAACTCCAGGACAATCCTGGAGACTTGGGAGCTCTGCAACATGCTATGTTTTTAGTACTCTACAGCATGGGAGGCAGTTTTCCTCCATTTAAAATGAAAAAAAAACCATCACAGTGTCTTACAAACAACTAAAATTGGAACAAGTTTGGTTGCGGCACTATTTTTTTTTCAATTTTCAAATAAAATTTTATTTTTAGCTTTTTAGCAGACCCTTCCGAAATAATAAAAACTTTTGTATGAAAATACAAAAAAAATATTTATTCCAATCCTGGATTAATATATTTCTGAAATGCAAATATTGTGTTAATAATCGTTACTTTCCATGACAGATGAATTGCAAAGTTAAAAAAAATTATTTGTATTCACAAATTTCCAGATTGATAGATTTACTTTCGTAATATGATTATAATACCATTATACAGTCTGTAAATTTATTAAATTATCACATAGTACATATAATTATATAGTAAATTATAAGTATTTTATTATGTAGTGAACTTTTTTTGAATGTTATTTTTGTAATTATCTTTGATTGTAAATTGTTATTATTGTGCGAGTTATAGTTTGTATTTTTTACATTTGATATACATTACTATTATTATTGTTACTAATTTTTTATGTTCTTTTATTAATCATTGTGACTTTGAATTTTAATTAGAGTATCTCCAGAAAACGAATATAGCCATGTCTACACGACAGGGAGATCATCCTGATTAGGCACTCTATCAGATAGTATCAGAAAATATAATAAATTTCCTTTGTATTTTTTTTTTATATTTCCTGTTGTTTCTTTGCTTTTATCTCAATAGCTTCCTGAGCGACAACTTTGTGGTTTTGATGCCTTGCCTCATATTTTTTGCCCTTGTTTACTCTTCGGTATTACAGAGAATACACAAATGCTCATAGGCCTATAGTTATATAGATATTTGGGATAGGGCCTGCCAAAAAACCAACCCCAAAGCCATGCCTGAGAAGTGATGTTTTTGGACAAGTTACTAGTATAAATTGTTCAATTGTAAGGACACTGTACTGTGGTCTACTTATGATTAAATATGAAGAATACTACAGATGAAAATGAAAATTATTGTAATCTAAAACCATGACTATAAATGCAGGGAAACTACTACTGATAAACATAACAATTATTAAACTATTAGAATGATACATTATGGATGTTAAATATATCATGTGAAGTTAAAAAGTCTTTAAAATGATTTCTAATTATAAACAAAAATACCAAAACAGTGCAGTGGGAGTGGCAAATCACTTACCAATCAGAGTTGTCAAGCAGACCATAAAACCTGAATTAAAAATTATACACTATCAATGGTAAAATTTCATTCAAATTCACAGGAATTAGTTTAGATTCTCGCAAAAATAATTGGCGAGAATCCTAGAATACCATGCTTTTGGTATTTCTTCTACTCTACATTTTCACAACAATGTATTGTTTAACTTATTTGTGTCTGTGTCTTTATATTAAATAAGGCTTAATAATATTAGTACCGGGTAGTTCTAAAAAACATCACTGGTTAGGAAAACTACTGCGTTGAATGAATTTCATTATCAACAGTGATAAGATATATAAACAAAATGGCAGCGCCCATAAGAAAAAAGCATGTTCGTGCATGTACTGTACGGAGTGGCGCTGTAGCTTGGTGGTTAGCATGCTTGCCTTCCAATCCCCAGGTCCTGGGTTCAAACCTGGCTGAACGCTAGGTTGGTTCTCACGACATAACAACGCCACTCCCTAAGCCTCATAATGAGACTTGGATTAGAAAGCATGGCGTAGTTCTCATCCTGTAAGTGGCGAGTTAACTTGCTGTTGGATGTGACACGAAATAAAAATAAATAAATTTTAGAGCCAAACTTTGCAAGAATCCAAGATGATTCTCCTCATATGAGTTTTAGGAGGATCCTTGCGGGAATGGATTCTCGGATTCTCACCGAAATTTTAACCCTGCACTATGAATGATTGTAAAAATTCATAAGGCAATGCTGGGTAAGTTTTCGGTAATGTAGATTTAACTACAGTATAATGCTATTCTGGTGGTCAAGAAGTTTAACAGCACCACTGTTTGCAATTTTTGGAGTGATGCAGCCTTTCAAGCAATGTGATAGCAATTAATAACTAAAAGCGCTCGGAGAGTGCAAACCTCCGCCGAGCGATTACAATTCTCATTAATGTAGCTTTAACCATTTTGAATTTCTGTAGACACAACTGTCCTTTTGCAGATTTTTGAAGGAAGGAGCATTAACCACCAAGGTACAGTGCTGATTGTTTTTTGTACAATACAGATAACCACAAAAACATCTTCGGACAAAGGTGGATTCGATGTTGGGAACTTTAGATTGGAAGGTAAGCGTGTTCAGCACAAAGGTACTTAATGAAAAAATTAGTGTAGAAAAAATTGGTTGTAATGTAACTTTTTGATCATTTTCAAGTGACAATACATGCACCTTTAACAATAGAGTGATGCAGGCCATTATGTCAGGATTCAATATTGTATTACAACATTAATTATGTCATGTCATCATTAGGAGGAATACCACTGAAGTTATGCATGGCTCGATGTCAAAGAGAGAAGCAATCTGTGAATACTGAATTATCAATAAAATCTGTAATTCAAACTGTTTGTGACAAAAAAACCTTAATCCTACCAGTCAGTTTCAGCATGTCGGAGTTGGCCCAGAGGCCGACATTGCCCGCTTAAGCTCACTCTTCTTTGATGTTGTGACCTGTTCCTTGGGGAGGTACTGGTGCATCTTCTGGTAGGCTGAGTGGGTGTACTCACCCTGCCTGGACCCATTCCAGCTGGCTTAACTACAACAATACAGTCCTCCATAACAAGTTCAGTAATTCTTTATATGCCATAGACCTACAACTAATGTCTTTTCCCACCAATCCAGATTTGATGACCGGAATCTGTGGTCGCTACGAGTACGAACCATTCATTCTGTTAGGTAACATCTGGTCCAGCAACTATTAACTAACTTTATTATTATTCGATGACCTTTGCGTGACTTGACAGGACTATTCCATTGTTTGCTTTAGATATTCTAGATAATTTGTGATAAGGAATGTTGTTAAACTGTCATTAGAAAACTCAAATAGAATAAGCTGATAAGGACGAGTGCTAAAACGATTCCGAACATCATTAATACTACTATATGGAAGGCTGGTAGACTTAACCCTTTCAATGCTGGGTGTTAGTTCCACCAATGTGCTGGACATGTTTGTATGGAAAATAGGTGATTTATAATGAATTAAAAAAAAAAACTAAACGATATTATTTCTAAATTATTTTTGTGTGTTAGGGTGGGTAAGATGTTGGCCTATTGTGGGAGGGAAAAATTGGAAGGGATTGGAAATTTGTATGATGTCATAGGACATTCATGGCATCCATTTTGATTCAATTTCTCATCAAATTTGTGAAAAAAAAACACCTTTTTTTCCTCCAAGAAATGTTTATCGGATTGATTTTTTATACTGAATCATAATGTAGGCACATCCTATGAACAGAAATGTCAAAAGTTTGAACGATGTTCATCATTTTGTAACAAAATAGGCAATTTCTATAACTTGTTTCGTGAACTTTTTTTTATTTACTTTTCAGAGAGGAGGGTGGAATAAAAACAAAAATAAACTTTTATTTTCTTCATTTACAAACAAAAAAATTCCAGGAACCAAAATGGAGGATAAAAAAAAAGGAAAAATTTATTAAAAATATAAGTTTATTTTTGGTAACAAATACTGTTATTTAACTCTACTTTTTATTAATTTGGAACTTAGTGGGATTTCTGAAAAAGAGCTTGTGTAAGTGTCTAGAGGCATTTTGAGGTACCGTATATTTCGGTGTATAAGTCGCACCTTTGTATAAGACGCACCCCAATGTAGACGGAAAATTTCGTGATTTTT